>CABHPQ010002426.1:0-37894 GCA_902168405.1 Peromyscus aztecus | reverse complement strand
CTCCTATGGTGGGTGTTCTTCCTCTTACTTTCTTTTTTGAGAGAGAGAGGATCTCACTATGTAGCTCTAGCTAGCTGGCCTGGAATTTCTTTGTAGACCAGGCTGGCCTTTCAAACAGTTGGTCTGCCTCTTCCTCCAGAGTACTGGGATTAAAGGCATGTGCCACCCTGCTTAGCTGTAGTGGCTTTAAAAACTCAATTTTAAAACAAATTTACTTTATGTGTGTAGCGTTTTGCCTGCATGCATGTGTGTATCCCTAATTTGTGCCCTTGGAGCCCAGAGTGCGTTGCTGGATCTCTTGCCCCTGAAGCTACAGCTGGGTATGAGCTGCTATGCGAGTGTTGTCGTCTGCTTAGCTATCTCTTTAGCCCTGGCTTGAAAACCTTTTAGAACAAGAACAAATCTACTGAAAGTCTTGGGCTGGTACATACCAGGTGCTTTATCCCATTTATAATGTTTTTTGAGATTTTATTTTTTTTATATGTATGGGTGTTTTGCCAGCAGCATGTATATCTGTACTGTGTGCATTCAGTGTCTGCTGAGGCACAGAGCAACCATGGGGGTGCTAGGAGTTGAATCTGGTTCCTCTGCAAGAGAAGTCATTACTCTTAACTGAGCCATCTCTCTAGCCCCAGGGTGTTTAATATCCCATGATGAAGGAAGAGCCTACACACACAGGTCAGTTATTAAGTGTGGAATATTCACTGGATTACATGGATTACAGATTTTATGATCATTTTTCTTTGAAGTGTTAGTTAGCAATGTCACTGTTTCTTTTCCAGCTGCTTTGTATATTTAAAGAGAATTACTATTCTTTCCAGATCACAGGAAGTGGCTAGGACAGTACTGAGTACTGTTTTTAAGTGGGTGTTCTAAGGTCTTATTTTAAGGGTTTGGTTGGCTGTATCAGCTAGTTGTGGTTCTTTTGTTCTGAGAATCGATCCAGTATGCTGTATGGATTTTAGGTTTTTGTAAAGTTTGATAAACAGTCAAATTAGTCATATTATTGTGGGAGATATTTGTAGCCCTATAAAATAAGATGGTCAAATTTCTGCTCTGGCGCACAGATACTGTCCAGGTATTTTTATGAGTCTAGAAACAATGTGGTTTGGGCTTACCTTTTAGGTGTCAATTCTTATTAAACAGTAAGGGCCTAGAGTGGAGACTAATATTTTCTACTGACATGGTCTGACATAGTGACCAGTGGTTTTTGTTTTTGTCTTAAGGCCTTTAAAAAACTGTTTATTAGTGTAGTGAGTGCATGATGCATGTCCATGGGGTCGGAGGACAGCTTGGTGGAGTTGGTTCTCCATCTTGGTGTGGGTCTGGAGGATTGAATTGAAGTTGCCAAACTCGGGTGCAGTTGTCAGTGCCTGTTGAGCCGGCTCACAGCCCTGAACACTTGCCAGCTTTTCCTAGCCTGTGCTTAGAGTGTGCGGTGGGTGGGTGGGTGGCTCCCTGATGTGGGAGTCTTCTTTGATTTAGTCACCCTTGGACCTCTGTATCTGACTACTATCAAAAGGTGTTTGTTGAGTGAAGAGAGACCTTTCCAGCATCATTAACATAGGGAGGATGTGCTCTGAGAATGAATAACACCTGTGAAAGTGAACAGGTTTAGCTTTATGAAGGATTACTTTGATTTTGCTTATTTTCCCATTGTTTGTAAAAAGCCATGGTGGACTCACATTGGATTTAGTAGAGGAATGATGATGGTGGTCTCTTTCAGGTCTAGAGTTCTCTTTGGGCAGAAATACTTTGCTTTGTGTCAGAGCAAACTAATTTCTAAATATCAGGGGTCTCCTGATGTGTATTTTGAACATATAACCACGAGTGACTTATTTTATAATTTATTTCTTTTAGAAAGAAGCTAAATTAAAGGCCATCTGAATAATTTAGTTGTATTATATTGTTAACGTTTTGTATTTATCCTTTTTCTTAAACATGAGTTCTTTTGATAATTAGTGTGTTATTCTCATTGAGTCTGGTGGCACATGACTGTAATCCCAGTATTTGGGAAGTGGAAACAGGAGGATTCAGAGTTGGAGAATAGCCTAGGCTACATAGACCTAACAGAAACAACAAAAACCCATGGACCTGGGATGTTGCTCTGTGTTAGAATGCTTACTTAGCATGTGCAAATCCCTGGGTTTGATTCTTTAGCACCACAAAAAGGGAATAAATGTCTCTCTCTCCGTCTCCCTCCCCTGCTCCCCCTCAACTAGGCTGGTTGGCTGGGCAGTAAGTCCAAGGGATGTTTGTCTACCTCTCCAGCCCAGAGATGTAGGTGGGCCAGCTTTTTATGTGAGTTCTGGAGAATAAACTCAGCTCCTCATGTTTGCACAGCAGGCACTCCACTGAGTGATTCATCTCCCCAGTTCTTCTTTACTTTTATAAAGTACAAAATTCAACACTTAGTTTGTATATGCATTTATGTGCATACACATGTGCGAGAGTTGGTTCTTTCCTTCCACCATGTAGGGCCTAGGGATCAAACTCAGGTCCTCGGGCTTGGCAATAAGTGCTTTTACTTGCTCACCAAGCCATCTTGCTAGCCCTGTGTGGGTGAATTTGACTATGCTGCATATAAATGGATCATATTGTCTTTTTATGTCTGGCTTATTTTACTTGGCATCATGTCCTTAGGTTCCTCTAAGTCATGTCACATGACATTTCCCTTTTAAGGCTGAGGAATAATTCTGTTGTATGTATGTGTTTGTTTATCCATTCTTCCATAGATGGGCATTGGGTTGCTTCTGCCTCTTGGCTATTTCAAACAGTGTTATTATGAACAAGGGTCTATAAAGACCTCACGTATTAGTACTTCCCTATTTGTAGTTGCGCTTTCCACAATTTCAGTTACCTGTAGTCAACCACAGCCTAAAAATATCAAAGGAAATTTCTGGAAAAAAAAAAAAAAACACCAAGCATTAAATTGGTCTTTGTGCTATCTCTTTTTGTTTGTTTGTTTGCTGTTTGTCAAGACAGGGTTTCCCTGTGTACTCTGGCGGTCCTGTCCTGTAAACCAGATCCGCTTGCCTCTGCCTTCCCAGTGCTGGGATTAAAGGTGTGCTCCACCACGACCCGGCTGCTGTCCCACTCTTTTCCTACTCTGGATAGACCTTTTGTCCAGAGTATTCACTTTGCATAGCTGCCAACCCTGTAGTACTTAATGGTCTTGATTATTAAACAAGTTGGGTTTTCCCAAGAAAAGCACTAGAAAGTATTTCCTTCAAGTGGAAAGGTGAAAGACTTCAACTTAGAGTGGAAAACAAGGTGGTTCTTTAGTGGTGTTTTTTAAAATCATTCATTCATTTACTTGTTTGTTTGTTTATTATGCAGTGTTCTGCCTGCACACCAGAAGAGGGCACCAGATCTCACTATAGATGGTTGTGAGCCACCATGTGGTTGCTGGGAATTGAACTCAGGTCCTCTGGAAGAAAGTGCTCTTAACCTCTGAACCATCTCTTCCAGCCCCTTTAATGATGTTTTAAAAAATTGTTTATTCATTTTTGAGACAAGAGTCTCACTGTGTAGCACTGACTGGCTTGGAAGTTGCTGTGTACAGACCAGACTGGCCTGGAATTCACAGAAATCTGCTTCCTTTACTTTCCAAGTGCTGGGACTAAAGCATATGCCACCATGTTCCACTAAAGCTGGAGTTGAGTAACAGGGCCTTCTAGATACTAAGCATACATTCTTCCACTGGTAATAGAATGTTTAGAAGGGCGCGCACGCGCGGGACAGAGAGGGTGAGTGTACATTTCTACCTTCTATTATGGTATGTTACAATTATTGGTTTGCATGTCTAGAAAAAAATTATTCAGTATACTGTACTGTTTTCTGGCATTTACTAAGAACATAGGCTCCAAGAATAAGGGAGAACTAAATTATACCCTGATGTGAGATTGATTATTATTATTTTTTTCTAGACAGGGTTTCTCTGTGTAGCCTTCGCTGTCCTCAAACTTAAGAGATCAGCCTGCCTTTGCCTCCAGAGTGCTGGGATTAAAAGGTGAGTGCCAGCATGCCCAGCTCCACGGCTTTTTAAAATTATAGTTTGTATTAAGTTTGTCCTTTGTGACTTATTAGTTTTTTAAATTAATGAATATTTTTCTTTTTTTGTCAATTTTTTTTGATGAACTTCTATGCATGTGTTGTTTTATAATCTCATTACCAGTATTCATGGGTTCTATTTTTTTTTTGATTATTCAACATTATTTTTCTGGGTTTATTATAGTAGCCATCATATGGACTGTAAGGTAACTCATGGTGGTTTTAGTTTGCATCTCTGGTGCTTTATGAAATTGAGCATTTCTTCATAAACATTGGCTGTTGTGTACATCATCTTTGGAGAATCTGTCATTTTTATGTAGAAAGTATTATTTCACTCATTGTATCTTTGATAATCTGTGATGTTTTAGATGCTGAGATAGAAAGGTGAGTAAGACTCATGGCCACAGCCCCATGTATTGCCCAGTGTTATGAAGAAGACATTAAGTAAGCAAGAAATTATTGGATAAGAATTTGGATAAAAGCTGGTTTGCCATACCAAACTTGAAGTGTCAAGACAGAAAATATAACATTTTTTAAAAAATATTTATTTATTTAACATGTATGAGTGTTTCACTCACAGGTATATCTGCACAGGTATGTGACTAATGCCCTCAGAGATCAGAAGAGGGCATTGATTCCCTGGAACTGGAGTTATGGACCTTGTTGAGCTGCCGTGTGGGTGCTAGGAATCAAATCAGGGTCCTCTGCAAGAACTTAACTCTTCAGAATGAGCGATTACAATTTGGCTTGGTTGTACTTATCCTGTGAGTGGGGTAAATGAGAAAAATACTATAAACGTCTATAGCACTTTCCTATAGCATTTACTTGATAAAAAAGTTGTACTGAGTTCTGTTGAAGAATTGACAAAGTCTGGTAGTTTAATATATATCATGGGAAAAATAGAGGTCAAAGGTAATTCAGTTGGTATTGGAAATGAAGTAATGAAGGTCTTTGAATTTGGGGAAACATTAGGTAGACTAGGTTTTAAATCCGTGAGGACATCCCAACTAACAGTATTCGGAGATCCAGGTGCAGTTGTGCACACTTGTAGTCTCTGCTACTGGGGAGGCTGTAAGACAGGAGAGTCATCACTTGAGGCCAGGAGCTTGGGACCAGCCTAGGCCACATAGAGGACTATCTCATAAAACCAGTTACTGAGGTGGGGATATATGTAGCTCAGTTGGAGGGTGCTTGCTTAGCATGTGAGAAGACTTTGCTTTGATCCTTGGTCCTCCATAAAACGGAGCACAGTTGTACATGCCTGTAACTCCAGCACCCAGAGAAAGCAGAAGGACATTCAAGGTCATCCTCAGCTAAGTAAGGAGCTTGAAGTCAACCTGGGCTATGTGGAACTCTTGCCTTGAAGGACAAAAACAAGTTGTTTAGAGATTTGAGCAGTATGTTACTGAAGGCTGAGAGAGGTCTGATGGCTTGGGGGAGGCTGGAGCCAAGGTTAGGAATTAAGGCTGAAGTGTAAACCTTGCATGATGGCACACACCTTTAATCCCAGCACTCAGGAGGTAGAGGTAGCCAGGTCTGCATAGTGAGACCCTATCTCAGGAAAAAGAAAAGTTGGAGGTTCAGTGTATAGTCTAAAAAGGTGCTTTTTTTTCTTCCTCTATTTTCCCGAGACAAGGTTTCTCTGCATAGCTCTGGCTGTCCTGGAACTCACTCAGTAGACCAGGCTAGCCTCAAACTCAAGAGATTCAACTGCCTCTGCCTCCTGAGTGCCTGCATCTGTTTTTTTTAAGATTTATTTTTATCCTCCCCCTCTCTGTCTCTCTCTGTGTATGTACATACATGTGCTGTCATCCATGGGTAGGTACCTGAGGAGGCCAGAAAGGGAAGTCAGATCCCTTGGAGGTGGTTGTGTGCCTCTTGAAGAGGGTGCTGGGAACAAAATGGTCATCTGCAAGAATAGCAAGCACTCTTTAACTGCTAAGCCTTTTCTTTATCCCCCCCCCCCCCAAGAAAACTTGCTGAACACCACTTGAAGTAAAACATGCATGGTTTAGAAGTTTGGGATTCTGGCCATATATAATACAGAACTCTTAAGATTAGAAGAGACCAGATTGATGATTCCATCTAATGAATTTCTGAGTCTTCTTCATAGTTAATTGTTGGTGTGGACTGTCTCGGGGGTTATCTTCATGGCATCATTGAGTTTCAATGCCTATATGGGTCTTTAGGGAAATATTGTGAGGTTGTTTTTCTTGGAGAGAAAGCCTTTGGTTAAGACTTGCCCTTGGACTATTGGCAGGCAGATTTTTGTTGTTTCTGAGACAGGAAGTATCTTTGAGTTACTACTGTAGCAGCTTTAAGTGAAGATTTTTGTGTCCAAGTACTGTCATGTATGACTGCATGAGATGATTTGCTCTAGTGGCCTGTAGAAAGCATTTACAGTTTTCTGTTTTATTATAAAATGAAGTTTGTTAGAACTGAAATTTGAAGCCTGTTTTGGGTTTGTATGTGCTTAATTAAAGCTCTACAGAGGCTGAGGCAGGAGATTTCAAATTTGAGACCATCTTGGCTGTGTAGTGAGACACTATGAAAACAGACAAACAAATCAGAAATCTGTTGAGGTGTGGTGATGTGTGCTTTCAGACTCAATTGCTGCTTGGGAGGCTAAGACAGAAAAGTCATTTGAACTTAAGTGTTCAGGACTAGCCTGGGCAACTAAGTGAGACAACAGAAATTTGGTTATGAATTTGGCATTCTTATTGGTCAAAAAAGTAATGTTTTGTTGGTCATTATTTCAAAATGTGTAGTTCACATAAAAATCAGCATTGTAGGAGCTTTCTGGAAAGCTTTTAGACCCTGCAACAGTAGCATTTTCTCATGTTTCTCATGTTTCATCATTGGCTAAAGTCTAAAGGCCCTTTTCCTTGACAATAGGAGTATGTCCTCACTTGTTTGTCCTTAATCACACTCAGCTTTTGTCAGCATACCATACCTACACGCCCCCCCTTACCTCACCTTGGAAGTAGTTGGGTTTGTAATCCAGAAGAATGAAGGATGTAGAAACGCTCTTCTTGTGCTTTCCACACTAGATCATAACATTTCTAGTGTTGGAACCGGAATTATTTTGTGAATCCTTGTTACTTGGATAAGAAAAACAATGGCTTGTCGATCTTATCTGTTAGCCAGAGAACACTGTATTTTTGTGGTCAGTTAAGACATCTTCCAAAAGGTGGTTAATAGTGTTCAGATCCCCTGTGCCTTTACTGATCAGCCTTTGGTTTTGCCAGTTACCAAGTATGATATTGAAATCTGTTACTCTGGGTTTCTGTTTCTCTTTGGAGTGAGTGTCAACTGTTTTTGCTTCAGGTCTTTCAGAACTCTATTATTAGGTATATTAAGCATTTTTGAACATTGGAACAAAGTCTTTTTTTCTCTAATGTTCTCATCTATTCTGTTGTCTTTCATTTCTGGATTTGTTGCCCTAGATTTTTTGGGGGGGGGGTGGCTTTGAGACAGGGTTTCTCTGTGTAGCTTTGGTGCCTGTCCTGGATCTCGCTCTGTAGACCAGGCTGGCCTCGAACTCACAGAGATCCCCCTGCCTCTGCCTCCTGAGTGCTGGGATTAAAGGTGTGTGCCACCACCGCCAGGCTTGTTCTAGATTGTTTTTTTCTACTTATTGTGGGCCATGTTTTTATGCTTCTGTATACCTGGTGAGTTTGACTATATTCTAGGTAGTTTGACCTTTTTTAAAATTTTTACTTTGTTACAAATATTCTTAAGCTTTTGTCAATTACAACAATTTCTGATCTTTTAAATACATTTTTTCCCCCAGAAGGTCTTGCTCATGCCTGTATCTTAAAGTTTATTCTCCTAGTGTGTAGTTCCTAGAAACATGAATGTTTCAGGTTTTACATCGAGATACATCGAGAATTGACTTTTGTGCAGATGGACTACAGCTCAGTTCCATAGGTGGTTACGTAGTTTCCCTGGCCCATTTGTTGAAGGAGCTTTTTTCCTAGTGTAAAATTTTGGCACTTTTGTTAAAAAAAAAAAAAAAAAAAAAAGGAAAGAAACCAGGTGTCTAGCTGTATGAGTTTATTTCTGAGTTTTCTGTTCTATTGCATTGGCTTGTGTATCTGTTGGGACAGTACTATGCTGTTTTGTTGTTACTGTTGCTCTGTAGTATAATAATACTGGCACCCCCCAATGTTCCTCTGGCTAGTTGGGGTCTTTTAAAAATACTTTTGTCTTGAAAACTCCCCAAAAAAAGTTTTGTGAAGAATGTCGTTGGAATTTTGATACGAATCATAATGAATTTCTAATAAAGCTTTTTTTAGAGGGGAAAAAGTGCTGCTTGGTATATATATTTATACTTTTAGAAGAATAAAGGCTGAGATTGCAGTGTGATATTTGAAGTGTGTACAGTTCTGAAGCCTATAGCAATAAAACAAAATGGTAAATATTTTAGTATAAACAATTTCAAATATAAAATGATTTTTATATAATATACCTTAGTCTGTTTATAAAAGAATTTATGAATTTATAAAGAAGATTTGTCACTGGGCATTGGCGGCTCACACCTTAAATCCCAGCACTTGGGAGGCAGAGGCAGGTGGATCTAGGCTCTTTTTGAGTTTGAGGCCAGCCTGGGCTACAGAGAGAGTTCTAGGACAACTAGGGCTACATAGAGAAACCCTGTCTTGAAGCATTTCCCCCCACTCCCATAAAAAAGTAGTTTCAAACTCATTTAACTGAAGCTGGCCCTAAATACCTGATCCCTCCTGTGTTATGGGATTGTAAATGTGTGCAACTATTCTTGGCTCTTATTTATTGTCCTTTTTAAAAAACCTATAGAGATAGTATCATTCACAATGTAGCTCAAGTTGGAGGCCTTTGTATATTATTCTCTTTTATTGTTCTTAACCAAAATCTCTTGAGACAGGTTTCTCTTTGGGTCTGGGAGTTTGCTAACTTTTGGTTAGGCTAGCTGGTCAGCTCTAATGATCCTTCTGTCCCTTAGTGCTGGAGTTAGATATTTATTGCAGCATACTTTTTTCCTTCCCATAAATTTTTTTTATTGATGCTTTGTGAATTTTACAACGTGCACCCCAGTCCCACTCATTTCCTAGTCCTTCCATGTCCACCCTCTACCCTTGTAACCTCCCATTTTTATTTTTTTAAAATGTGTTTGCTGGGGATCTGAACTCAGATCTTTATGCTTGTGTGGTAAGCTCTCTTACTCACTGAGTCATCTCTCCAGTCTCAAATGTTAAAAAACAATGTGTATTTTAAAATTGTATATGAATTGAGTATACATATTTGCCTGCATGTATGTATGTGCACTGCTTGTGTACCTGGTGCTCTAGACTGTTGTAAGCTGTTATTTTGAGTGCTGGGAACTAAATCCAGGTCCTCTGCAGGAACAAGTGCTTCTAAAATGTTGAACCTTCTCTGCCAGCCCCTTTACCACCATGTACTTTTACAAGCATAATTTAGGTAAAACGATATTCTTGTTAGAGGAAAGTCACAATTTGGATGTTTGGTCACTGAATTTTATATTCAGTCTTGCATATACTGACTAGTTTTTTTTTTTTTCCTTAAAAAGCATTTTAATCTTACCATTTTCTATTTCTATGATGACTTGATCAGAAAGATATCCAAGAATTCTTGTTACTGTGAAAGATGGCTTCTATGTAAAGAACAAAAACAAAAGGTTATGCCATTAATGGTTTCTGAATTTGTTGTTTATTAGAATTTGGGAGACCTTTTGTAAAAATGCACATACTGGGGCCACATCCCTAGATCCTATGTCAGATCTGGAGTATGGCAGATGCTTATATGATGGATGACAGCAGTGCTGTGTTGGAATACTGTTTGGGTGAGGTTAATAGTTGCATCTTAAAAATGGTGTATGTACCAGTAAATTGAAGCAGTGCTGTGTTAGCCAAATTTCTCCACAAGTATAATGATTTTATTTTACAGATGCTGTTGTATTTAAGGGAGGGCAGTAAGTTCAGGGTGTAACACATCTTTAATCTCAGAGTCCAGGCCAGCCAGGGTTTCATAGTGAGACACGGTCTTAGACAAATGAGAGAGGGTAGTAAAGCAGACCTCCTGGTTCAGTGGAACAACAGCTTATGAAATATGTGTTTAATATTTATATAAATGTAAATTAATATAAATTTAATAAGTGATTGTTCAGCTGTGGATCAGTTTAATTGTGCATAATGGACTAGTGTATATTGTCTTATTGTCAATAATTAAATGAACAAGGATCATTGCTTTGCTAAAATGAAAATGATGAAATATTACAAAAGTGCTCTGTATCTACAAACACTATAGAAGTCCCATTTGTTATTAAGATAAATGATATCTGGCAGTCTCCTTTAATTTTTGCTAGAATGTGAAATGAAGCATGACCCGTTTATGAATCTGAGGGCTTGTGTAGTTATAAATCATCCACTTAAAAATCTGTGGTGTTTTTTAAAAATATATACTATTAATTGCCTGTTGAGACTTACCTTATAAACTGTTGACTTACCACCTTGAATATCAGGAAGTATTGTCATAGTTTTAGTTAAACTTTGAGGTTTGACATTCAGATGTTCAATAAACAATTTGGCTTTAGTAGCAAGCAAAATTATAGCGTTGAACTGTTCTTTTTCTTAGTCCATAATCCCTTGTCAAATTGGCATGTGTGTAGCTATCACTGGTCTCAATATAGTAGTACCCAGTTAAAATGATGGTAGTGAACTTAAAAATAATAACTTGGAACAGAAACATGGGTATAGCTTCAGATTGAAGATCAGCCAGACCCCTTCTCAAGAGAAACGCAAAACCAAAATAACAACATCAACAACAAAAAGACTAAAACAAGCAAAATGACTCTTGAGTCTGGTTTTGTGGAGCTCACCCATTGGAGGAGAATCATAGGTTCAACACTCCTCCCAACTTGGTCAGGTGATTAAAATACTCACAATTTTAGTATCATCTTATTTCCTTATTTTAAAACTCTGTTCTCTTAATATTATAATTGTGTTAGATGCTATAAGAAAATAGGTTTCAGGGTTGTGGTTAGGAATATCTAAAGGGGTTAATGCTATTCTGAGCATCGCTGCTTGATTATTTGATTTAGAGGTCTAATAATTTCTAAAAACCTTAGTTTTATTACTAGGTTTTATTTAGTGTTTTGAGGCATTTCTTTTTTTCCTTGTGGTAAACCATTAAAATAAACTGGATGGGTATAAGTTTAACAGATTCCAAATGCTGCTTAATCAGAAATTTAAAAACAGACCTGGCCTTGGTAATGTCAAGAGTAAAATTTTATTTTAGGTGGATTCTCTGGTCTCATATTAATTTTTTTCTTAGCTGAGTTTATTTTTTGAGATAGGGTTTCTTTGTGTAGCCCTGGTTGTTCTGGAACTCTCGGTAGACCAGGGTGGCCTCAACTCAGATGTGTCTGTTGCTGCCTCTGGAGTGCTGAGTTAAAGGTGTGTGGTAGCATACCTGGCTTTAGTTTTTTCTTTTAATTAATCAATCATTTAATTAATTAATTAATTTTGGACAGGGTGTCTCTACATACTCCTGGCTGTCCTGGAACTCTTTATGTAGACCAGGCTGGCCTCAAACTTGCAGAGATCCATCCACCTGCCTCTGCCTCCCTAGTGCTGGGATCAAAGGTGGTGTACACCGTCATACCCATCCTAATTATATCTTCATAATTTCAGTTTTTATTGGCAACTGTGTGTGCAGTATGAATGCATGTGTGTATGTGAGTACATATTTATGCAGATTTTGTGAAGGCCAGATGGCTCTTCATATTATTTACTGAGGGCATGGTATTGCTGTATCCATAGTGTGCCAGTTCTAGTTAGTCTAGTTAGCCAGTATGCCATGGGTAGTCCCTTGTCTGCCTGTAATACAGGCCACCAGACTCACCTGGTTCTCATTATATGGGAACCTGGACTTTGAGCTTCATGGGACTAGAATTTTTCCCGGAGTCATCTCCTTGATCTCCTTTATTCTTGATATAGCGACTCCACAGTCATATATTTTGCCTCATGAATGACATTTTAAGAGGTTTAGAATTCAACATATGCCTGCCAAAAGATCTGTATTAAGCACAGTTTTGTTAGAATGAAAATAAACTTGTAAAGATAACCATTTTAATTATTGAAGAACAGTTAATTTATTTGTTCTCATTTGCCATAATACACAGAATCTTTTTATTGTGTAGTCATTTTTTTCTTAGTGGTTCTCAGTACGTATTTATCAAGATGATGTCCTGTGCTAGGGAGATGGCTTGGCAGTTAAGAGCAAATACTGCTCTTCCAGAGAACCTGAGTTTGGTTCTCAGCACCCACATTGGACTTCTCATAACTGCCTGTAACTCCAGGTTCCAGAGATCTGATAACCCTCTTTCTGGCCTCTGTAGACGGATAGACGGACAGAGGGGCACACTCATTCTCATTCTCTCTCTCTCTCTCTCTCTCTCTCTCTCTCTCTCTCTCTCTCTCACACACACACACACACACACACACACACACACACACACAGACACACAGAGGCACACACAGACATAATTCATTTATTATCTATATTCATTCAATCATTTTGCTTAATTGGTTTTTCAAGACAAGGTTTCTCTGTGTAGACCTGGCTGTCCTGGAACTTGTTCTATAGACCAGTCTAGTTTGAACTCAGAGATCCACCTACCTCTGCCTTCCGAGTGCTGGATTAAAGGTGTGCTGTAGCTATAATTTTTCTGGTCCTGTCTGGCCCACAGTCAGGACAAATCTCTCACCAGCCAGTCCTGCAGCCACTCAGACCCAACCAAGTAAACACACAGAGACTTATATTACTTATAAACTGTATGGCCGTGGCAGGCTTCTTCCTAACTTTCTTCTTATATCTTAAATTAACCCATATCTATTAGTCTATAAGTTGCCACGTGGCTCGTGGCTTATCGGTACCTTACATCTTGCTTGTCATGGCGGCTGCTGGCAGCGTCTCTCTGACTCAGCCTTCCACTTCCCAGAATTCTCCTCTCTCCTAATCCCACCTATACTTCCTGCCTGGCTACTGGCCAATCAGTGTTTTATTTATTAATCAATCAGAGCAACACATTTAACATATAGAACATCCCACGACAGTGTGCGCCACCACTGCCTGGCTGAAAAAAAAATCTTTTTAAAAGAAGGAAGATATTCTAGTTACCGTTTTGAAACTTTCTACATCTTTAGTTTGGAGGTGTACTTTTGATTCTATAATTCAAAGATAGTTTTTAAAAAAGTTCAGAAGATTTTTTTTAAAAAAAATGATTTATTTTTATTATATGTTTATTGGTGTTTGACCTCTATGTGAGGCTGTTGGATTCTCTGGAACTGGAGTTACAGATAGTTGTGAGGTGCTGTGTGGGTGTTGGGTGTTGGGAATTGAACTCAGCCAGCTCCTCTGTAAGATTATTCAGTACTCTTTAAGTGATGAGCCATCTCTCCAGCTCCAGAAAATACTTCCTTAAACGATAGGTGGCAGGCCCTAGTATAGAGCATGGCGTGTAGCTAGGCCACAGGAGTTATTTACACAAGTGATAAAGAAGGACAAAAAGGGGGCTGGAGAGATGGCTCAGAGGTTAAGAGCACTGGCTGCTCTTCCAGAGGTCCTGAGTTCAATCCCAGCAGCCACATGGTGGCTCACAACCACCTGTAATGAGATCAGGTGCCCTCTTCTGGCCTGCAGGGATACATGCTGTATACATAATAAATAAATCTTAAAAAAAAAAAAAAAAGACAAAAAGTGTTTTTGTTTGCTTTCCAAAAGGATCTAAGTACATATAGGTTTGCAGCCCTCTTGCCTCCCTAAGTGCAGGGGACAATTGTGTGCAACTAGGAGATAATGCTTTCTTAAATGAAGATAACCTAAGCAGTTAATTCTTCACTTGAAAAAGGAAAAAAAAAATAGATATTTAGATCACTATTGGGAGAAATATATTTTGCCAACATTCATTGGATGGTTGATTGAGACAGGGTCTTGCTATGTAGTTCAGCCTGGCCTCAAACTCCAGATCCTGCTTTATTTAGCCTCACAAGTGTTGGGATTACAAATGTGTCCCATTAGACTTGGCTGTTTATTTATTTACTGAGACCCAATTGGTTTCTGTAGCCTAGGCTAGCCTCAAACACACTACACTTTCTGTCTCAGCCTCCCAGATTATAGGTGCTGAGATTATAGGTGTGAGCCACAGTGCCTGGCTTCTTTCAGTCTTTAATCCCTGGCTTTATATGACTAGAATTTGAATCTAGGCTGAGTGGGTTATGAATAAGATTCAGTGTTGTATATTATTCTAACACCTCAAGAGGATTAGGGCTTAACTTCAAGGCCTGTTTAGGTTTATCAGTTTTGATTTATTGCTGCTGCTAGAACATTTTATAAATGATCATGTTTTATATAATCAATTTTGTATATAGTCAAGGCTATCTGAAATACTATCATTTATGGTAAACATGCCTGTAGCTAGAGTTTTTCTAGCCCGGGTCCCGCCAAGCCCCGCCAAGCCCCGCCAAGCCCCGGTAGTCTGACAGCCCACTTATAAAATAAACACACAGACACTTATATATTATTTAAACTCTTTGGCCTAATGGCTCAGGCTTGTCATGGCAGCGGCGGCTGGCAGCATCTCTCTGCCTCAGCCTTCCACCTCCCAGGATTCTTCTCTTCCTTGTCCCGCCTACCCTATCCTTCCTGCCTGGCTACTGGCCAATCAGAGTTTTATTTATCAATCAGTCATCCACAGCACAGGCCATACGTTATACACAAGCAGTTTCAGTAAAGGTTTCCAGTGTGGAGGTTGAGCTTTTCCTTGTTGGGCTCTTTTACAGAGTAAAAGAAACACTTTACAGAGTAAAGTAACACTGCTTCCCAGCATTTGTGCTGTCTTAGTCACTATTCTATACTGTGGAGAGACGTCATGACAACGGCAACTCTTGGAAAATTTTTATTTAATTGGGGGCCTGCTTACAGTTCAGAGGTTTAGTTCATTATTGTCATGGTGGGTAGCAGTGGAGGCATACAGGCAGACATGGTGCTGGAAAAGGAACTGAGAGTTCCACATCTCTTGATCTGTAGGCAGTAGAAGCAACTGTTTCATACTGAGAGAAGCTTGAGCAAAGGAGACTTCAAAGCCCACCCCCACAGTGACATTTCCTCCAACAAGGCTATACCTATTCCAACAAAGCCACACCTTCTAGTAGTGCCACTCCCTAGGGGGGCCATTTCTTTAATACCATCACAATGACTGAGGCACCTTTTAAAGCAAGCATTTAATTAGGGCCTTGCTTACAGTTTCCAGGGGTTTAGTCCATTACCATCATGTCAGGGAGCATGGCAGCTGGTAAACATGGTGTTGGAGAAATAGCTAAGAGTTAACATCCTGATCCATAGGCAAAGAGAGACTGACACTGAGCCTGGCTTGGGATTTTGAAACCTAAAAGCCCACCCCTGATGACAGATTTCCTCCAACAAGGCCACCCCTTCCCGCCCTTCTCAAGTTGTGCTACTGCCTGATGACTAAGCATTCAAATATATGGGGGTTATTATTCTTATTCACACCACCACATATGCTTATATAAAACATTTCAGATTAGTTTCAGAAATTGGGATCATAGAGAGTCCAAGCAGGACTCTGCAGCCCCAGTTTGTGAGATCTGAGGCCAAACTGCCTCTCATATACCTGTTGTTGAGACTCCATCTTCTTCCATTCTTCTGCAGTCACTATCCAGTTAGGGCTGATACTCTGGTTCTCTCCCTGGTAAAGGCCTTACATCTAGTAGTTGATTATTCATTCTCTCTCAGTTTCACTTTTAGTAATCACAACATTCTTGATGATAAATGTGGAAATAAGCTAAGATTGTCTCAATGAATGCCACAGACAGTGGTAGAAGTCGAGATGGGTTTGAATAAGCAGAAGTAACACTAGGTTAATGGGCTGGGGGTGCAGCTCAGCTGGTAAAAATGCTTTTTTAGCATACATGAAGTAGCTTTGGGGGTGACTCCCCAGCACTTTTTAAGCCAGGCACAGTGGTAACGCCTGCAGTCCCAGTGTTTGAGAGGTGGGCACAAGAAAATCAGAGATTTGAGCCGGGCGGTGGTGGCGCACGCCTTTAATCCCAGCACTCGGGAGGCAGAGGTAGGCGGATCTCTGTGAGTTCAAGGCCAGCCTGGGCTACAGAGTGAGTTCCAGGAAAGGCACAAAGCTACACAGAGAAAACCTGTCTCGGAAAACCAAAAGAAAAAAAGGAAAGAAAATCAGAGACTTGAAGTTTCATGCTTAGTTACCATGTGAGTTTGAGGACAGCCTGTTGGAAAATAGAGGGGAGGACATAGGTGAGAGAAAACACTAGGTTGGGAGTCTGTCGACTCAGCTTTTTATTGCTACCTGGCTGTATAATCTATGAAAATCCATTTTGATTAAAATGAGGCCACAGGAACTATTGATTTCCATGGTCACTCAGTCACAAGCCTTATGTTTTACGATCCTGTCGTTGCTTGTATATTAGATACCAGCCTATTGCCAACAGTGATAGAAAGTGTAAAAAAAAATCTCTGGCCTTTGACTAAGGCCTGCCTAGTGAGCAGTGGGGGTGTAATGCAATAGCTGTTAGTTGTACTAGGGGACAAGTTGAGGGTAGAGGAGTGTGGAAGGCTTCCTGTGGAGGTCACATTTGAGGTGAAGGAAGAACATTGTAGGAAGGACACACACACACACACACACACACACACACACACACACACACGGGGTAATCATGACAAGTTTTCTGACGGTTAGTGTGGGTGAGAGTTGGATTATAGAGTCTTAGTGATGCAGTATTTGGGGGTGGGAGGAGAATGGGTTTTGGATTTTAAAGGCAGTTGGAAGGATTTTCAAAGGATAAGCCTGTAGTTAGGTTTATGTTTTAGAACAATAAACTCATTGGCAGAATAGCAGATGAACTGATTGGATTGGATGAAGTGGAGGCAAGGGAGATAAGTGGAAAAACATTTAGTTTTCATAGTGAGAAGCAACTGAGGCATTAGTAGTCAAATGGGTAAAATTTAGAGGATGAATGAACAGATTTTAGGAGCTACGGGCAGGGGCACTGATAGGAAGTGGAATAGAGATGAACGATCTGGATGGTTTCAAAATGAAAGATGGTGTCAGTATTCATCCAAGAGAATAAGGGGTGGGGGCGGAAGATTAATATAAGGCAGGTATTGGTTAAAATATTAAGGCAACTCCACCTAGTTAAAACGGAGGTTTATTTTGTGGGGTAACTTACAAGTGAAGGCATAGGTTACAGGGTCTGGGGAAGGTGTAGCGCAGTCTGGCGGTGTGTTCTCTGGAGAACTCTGCTCAGTCTACCTCCAGTGTCCAGGGTCCAGGAACCAAGAGAGGTCCCCCATCCGGATCTCGGGTCTTCAAGGGTCCTCTCTCAGCTCCGCCTTGTAGGTGTGACAGTTACTGAAGCCTCAAAGGGAGTGGTATTTCCAGGTCAAAGCTGGATCGGCTACCCACTACAGGCAGGATTAGGAAAGACAAATGTAGTTGTATATGTTAAGCTTGAATTACCCTTGAAGAGAGATTCATTGAGTCTGAAGTTCAGGAGATTTGAGTTGGAGATAAAGACTAAAGTCAATAGCTGTCTAGGCAGATTCTTGAAGATTGTGGCAAGCAGTTTTAAACTTTGGGTGATATTGATGTACACATCGTAAAAAGGAAAAGATTCACGATTGCCAGAAGATTGTGTGCACCAGTGTGTGTCTGTGCATGCGTATCTTATTTTTATGGGGGTCTGGGACCTAGTTAAAGATTCCAAAGGAATAAGGGAATGGAGTTGAGGAGACACTCTTTTAGATATTGTCTATTTAAAAACCTGCCACTGCCTCCTGAGTTTTGGGATTTAAAGGCATGAGCTTTGATTCTTTAGTCCCTTTGTTGTAGTCATGTCTGAATTGTCTGCATTGCATTTTAGTTTAGTACTGGTTTTGCCATTCTAGGTTTTTATTTTATGATTGTTATTACTACCAGATCCAGTGTTGTCAGTATTTTTTTTTTTTAAGTCATTGGCATTTGTTAAGTGTTGAAGTACTTGTCAGGGGTGTGTGTGTGTGTGAGCTTCCTCACCTTAGTTTTTCTTTCCTAGGATTCCGATAAAGTTTTTTTTTTTTTTTTGTTAAACTTACCCCACTGTTAGAATGGATAATTGAAAAGACTGTGCTTCAGTTGGGTGTATTGGTGCTTTCTGAACAAATGACTGTGTTACTCACATAGGTGTCTTACTAATATATACTGTATGTATTTTCTCTAGTGTTGGGTTTTGGATTTGTGAACTGCACAAGCAAGAACCCTACCTAGCTCTTGAGCGTTCACACACATGCCCTTCCATGTCTGCCTTGGAGTACTTGTTCATAAAAAAGTTTGCTGTAATACAGTGTAGTGTGTTGACACTAGCAGCAATGTTTTATATATATTGTGGTGTTTTGTTTTTTACCATGTTTTGAATTGTGTCAAGAGGACATATTGAGAGATTGGCTTATTTATTACTGTAGTTTACATTGTGTTTATGTAAATGATGCAGTCTATTGATAAATTTCTCAGAATGTGTCCCTGTTGCTCAGGATTGTATATGCACTTAAGAGAAAAAAAAAAAAAAGGATTTATGTGTGTGTCCTTAGATTGAGTCAAGAATATTCTTTTTAAATTAAAAAATGTTATTTTCTGTGTATGAGTGTTTTGCTTGCATGTGCACCACCACATGCATGCCTGGTTCCTGCAGAGATTGAAAGAGGATGTGAGAGCCTTTGGGACTGCTTTGGGACTGGAGTTAAGAGACCGGAAATCAAACTCTGGTCCTCTGGAAGAGCAGCCAGAACACTAACCACTGAGCCATCTCTCCAGCCCCTTTATTTAACTTTTTAAAAGAAACAAGTTGTTTTCTAAAGTGATTTTGCCATTTTCACATTTCACCTATATATAAGTATTTCTAAGTGTTTTTCTCCCTAAATATTTAAAATACTCTTGGTGCTGTTTTAAGTAAAAGTTCTGAGAAATATTAATTCCTGAGAGTTCATACATAGAAACACAACTTACGGTTATCATACAACGTTTTGTTATGGCCTTCCTAAACTCATTGGTTCTAAGAGTTCCTGGTGTGGCTTTCTTGAGATTATATATAGATTACAGATACAGATATGCTCTTAGTTTTACATCTTCCTTCCAATCTGCATGCCTTGATTCCCTCTGCTCTTGTTCAGTACCTCCTCCTTTTCTTCTTCCTCCACACTTAGGACCTCAAATGTAAGTTTTAAAGGAAACAAGCGAGTTTGCTGTAGGTTAAAGTTTAATCCCAGCACTTGGGAGGCAGAGGTAGGTGGATCTGTGAGTTCAAGTCCAGCCTGGTCTACAGAGTGAGTTCCAGGACATTGAGGCCATGAAGAGACACCCTGTCTTGAAAAACACAAACAAAAAAAGTTGTTTTTAGTTTGCTGGAAATGCATGTTATAAATGGAAAGATTTTGGGTTGTATGTTAGATTCTTTTTCTGTCTTGTTAGTGATTGTTGTGTCTCCTCTTTGTGATGGCCTTAATATTAGTACCATGGGTCTTAATATTTTTTTGTCATCTGATTTTTGGTGTTACTTAAAAATGAAAGGGTCAAGGGAGATGGCTGAGTGGGTGAAGGGCTTGTTGTGAAGCGGGAGGGGTGAGTTTGGATTCTTAGCGCCCATGTAAAAGCCAGGCTCGGGGTGCCTGTCTGACTAACCCCAGCACTGGTAGGGTGGAGATTGGCTGACGACCTGTGGAGATTGGCAGGGGCATCTCCCTCCTGTGGCCCTCTGGCCTCCTCTACGTGTGTGTACAAGGTCAGTTCCATCCCTCACAGACACACAACACCACTGACCACCACCAGGTTTGCTTTAGTTTCGTAGGATTTCACTTTTTAGTTTATAATGGTACTTGGCTGTGTCTATTCAGGTTTTTAATTTTTGTGTCAGTTTCAGTACTTATCTGGGAATTTGTCCAAGTTGATTGACTTGTTGGCATAAAGTGGTTGAGGGTATGTTTCAGCTCTTTACATTTCTGTAGGACACTGGTAAGATACTCCGATAGCTTTTATTTCTGGTTTTGTTACTGTTTTTCCTCTTTGGTAAATTTAAATTTATTTTTGAAACCAAGTATTGCTTTGTGGTAGAGGCTAGCCTTGAGCTGTAGACTGGGCTCTCTGCCCCGCCCCCTTTCTGGCCTTCATTTGTTTGCTCCTGCTTGAACTTGTGCTGTCCTAGTACAGTGAAAGGAGAGAGGACTTGAGGCTGACTCTGCTTTCTGATTCAGACAGATTGGTTTTCAACTCCCAGGCCTAATTCATCCTTCTCCTTCAGCTTCCTAAGTAGCTCAGACTACAAGTGTGTACCGTCATGCCTGGCTCAGGCTAGACCCTTTAAAGTTAACAGCTTCCCTCTAATCTGTCTGGACTACTGTCTCTCCTAAATGTTGATATGTTTCTGTTTTTGCTAAGTAAATGCTTTCTAGTTTTGTTTATGATGTTTTTGACTTACAGATTGCTTTAGGTATATGTTTAATTTAAAAATATTTGTCTCAAAAAACAAAACTATTTGGACATTTTCTTCTCTTGATTTTCAATTTTGATTGCAGATAACTTTTTTTGGTATGATTTAGAAGATGAGAAGACTGTTTTGGGTCAACTATGAACCATTTGAATTGGGAGCTAAGAAACAATTGCTTCTGTGGGGGTGTGAGGAATGGCAAGAGGACTGAATCTACCGTTGTTTCCTTAGGTCATTTGTAATTGGATAGCAGTCTCAGGTTGGGAGACTATTTTCACCGCGCGCGGTGTATGCACACATGTGCGGGTCATGTGTAGGCAGAGGCTAGAGGAGAGGACATCAGATGTCCTGCTCTATCACCGTGCCTTAGAGCGTTGAAATGAGGTCTCATTGAACCTGGAGCTGGGGGCCGGTGAGCTCCAATACCCTCCCACTAGCCTACCCTTGCTTGTTAGGTTGACTGGTATGTGCCACTACAACCAGTGTGTGTGTGTGGTTTCTGGTGATTGGAGTGCAGCTCCACATGCTTGCATCACACATGTTGTTAGCCAGTGTCCTTACCAGCTGAGCCAACTACCCAGCCCCACTCTCACTTTCATAACATGTTGCTGCACTTAGGATGCCTGTGGCTTACAGTTATTTTGAACTCTGTCATTAGAGTCCAGTATTACTTCCGGTTTTATTTATTGTAATCAGTTTAAATATAACAGCCCACAACAGTGTGTAGAGGTAAGTCTTTAACTTGGAAAAGAGTTTGTATTGAACCAGGCATGGTGGCACACAAGTGCCCCCACCCCCACCCCTGTTCTTTTGAGCCAGAGGCTATCTATGTAGTCCTGGCTGTTCTGGAACTCACTGTGTAGACCAGGCTGGCCTAGGACTCATAGAGATCACCTGCCTCTGTCTCCTGAGTGCTGGGATTTAAGGTGTGCGCCACTGTGTCTGGCTTACGTTTTCCCTCACTTTGTTGACTTGTGAAAGATTTTGAGTTGAACAAAACTCCCTTTTTCTTTCAACAAATGAGATTCTTGCCCATTGTAGTTACGTTTTGATCTTCTTAAAAGTTTACGGTTCATATATATAATAACTGGTTGAAATTACATTTGTCCTGATTGTTCAATAAGCTGTCTATTATGTTGTGTTAGTTGGAGGCCTTAAGGGTTTTTGGCCACTGAGCTTTACCTCTTGATAGCCTTTGGAGAGAAGACCGTAAGAAGGTTGGTGGTAACATTTTGTGGACACGACCAGAATCAAGGAAGACTGGTTTGAGATAACAGAATGGAGAATTACAGAAATGAAGAGAGCTGTTGAGTATTTCTCTAGTTATCTCTCTATATACTCCTCCCCCCAGTCTAGTGAGTTTAACCAATTTCCGTTTTAAGAGAATAGTAGCTGAACTCCATTATCTGAAACTGTAAATGAGTTTTACTAAAATCTGTGTTTTCCTCCTCCTCCTCCTTAGGACATTTGCTACAAGATCCTATTGCACCCACCAACTCCACCTGCCAACACTATGTCTGCAAAACTTGTAAAGGCAAGAAAATGATGATGAAACCTTCATGTAGCTGGTGCAAAGACTATGAGCAGTTTGAGGAAAACAAGCAGTTAAGCATCCTAGTGAACTGCTACAAGAAACTATGTGAATATATAACCCAGACAACATTGGCGCGGGATATAATAGAAGCAGTTGACTGTTCTTCTGATATTTTAGCTTTGCTTAATGACGGATCATTGTTTTGTGAGGAGACAGAGAAACCTTCAGATTCATCCTTCACTCTGTGTTTGACACATTCCCCTTTACCTTCAACCTCAGAACCCACAGCTGATCCTCAAGCTAGTTTATCTCCAATGTCTGAAAGCACCCTCAGCATTGCTATTGGCAGTTCTGTTATCAATGGTTTGCCTACTTACAATGGGCTTTCAATAGACAGATTTGGTATAAACATCCCTTCACCTGAACATCCAAATACGATTGACGTGTGTAATACTGTTGATATAAAAACTGAGGATCTGTCTGACAGCCTGCCACCTGTCTGTGACACGGTAGCCACTGACTTATGCTCCACAGGTATTGATATCTGTAGTTTCAGTGAAGATATAAAACCTGGTGACTCTCTCTTGCTGAGTGTTGAGGAAGTACTCCGAAGTTTAGAAACTGTTTCAAGTACAGAGGTTTGCTGTCCTAATTTGCAGCCAAACTTGGAAGCCACTGTATCCAATGGACCTTTTTTGCAGCTTTCTTCCCAGTCTCTTAGCCATAATGTTTTTATGTCTACCAGCCCTGCACTTCATGGGTTATCATGTACAGCAGCAACTCCGAAGGTAGCAAAGTTGAATCGAAAAAGATCCAGATCTGAAAGCGACAGTGAGAAAGTTCAGCCACTTCCAATTTCTACCATTATCCGAGGCCCAACCCTGGGGGCATCTGCTCCCGTGACAGTGAAGCGGGAAAGCAAAATCTCTCTTCAACCTATAGCAACTGTTCCCAATGGAGGCACAACACCCAAGATCAGCAAATCTGTACTTTTATCTACTAAAAGCATGAAAAAGAGTCATGAACACGGATCCAAGAAATCCCACTCTAAATCCAAGCCAGGTATTCTTAAAAAAGACAAAGCAGTAAAGGAAAAGATTCCTAGTCATCATTTTATGCCAGGAAGTCCTACCAAGACTGTGTACAAAAAGCCCCAGGAAAAGAAAGGATGTAAATGTGGGCGTGCTACTCAAAATCCAAGTGTTCTTACATGCCGCGGCCAACGCTGCCCTTGCTACTCTAACCGGAAAGCCTGCTTAGATTGTATATGTCGTGGCTGCCAAAACTCCTATATGGCCAATGGGGAGAAGAAGCTGGAGGCATTTGCGGTGCCAGAAAAGGCCTTGGAGCAGACCAGGCTCACTTTGGGCATTAATGTGACTAGCATTGCTGTGCGTAATGCAAGTACCAGCACCAGTGTAATTAATGTCACAGGGTCCCCAGTAACGACATTTTTAGCTGCCAGTACACATGATGATAAAAGTTTGGATGAAGCTATAGATATGAGATTCGACTGTTAAATCAGTGGGTCTTGAAACCTACCTACCCCTGGTAGGAAATAGCTACAGTTCTACGGCAGCTATGGTTCTGTTGGTTTAACTTGCCGGAGCTCCTGCATATAGATCACTTGTATCAAGTGTTTTCATTGCTAAGTTATATGTGTTAGTGTCGGGGAAATAGTTTGCAGATAATGGAGGAGTAACCCTACAACTATATGTTCTTAGTTCTTACAGAACCTCATAGTTTGAGAACAAATGCTGATGCAACTGATTTATACAAAATGAACTTTGGCAAGGAAAATAACAATAACCTCATTGTTTATGGTCATGCTTTGTGCATAATCAAAGTTGATGATTAAATGTAAGGAAGTGGTATCTAGTCAGTCCATAAAGATTGTGCTAATTTTTTTGTGGAAAAGTAGCCATTAGTTTATCAGGAGCCTTTGCTGCCTTCAGATGCCGCAGTGATATTTCTCCTGTTGAAAAGCTGATGTGTCCAGCTCAACCTTTGTGCTGACATAATACCATTTCTGATCATGAAAATTGGCTACTGGCGTGTATGTAGCAGTTTTTAAATCAGCAGTATTATGAAAGAAAATTCCCCCCTCATTAGAATGTTTTAAGAAATCTGTCTTTTAAAAAGTGAACAAATAAATTCTGTCAGACCACAAATGTTAAGCTGTTTATGCTTTAAATATTTATGAGTTCAGCCCCCTTTCTAGTTATCTGACTCACTTCTATGAGAAAATCCTAAGTCCTTTCACTTTGAGCAATGTTCTAGTTGGTAAATAAAGTGAAGAGCTGTTTTATTCTGAACATAATTGAGTTTATTTAGTTCATAACATAATTTTTAAAAATATAAAAAGAATTTAAAAATTGGGTTTTATTTAATTTTGAAATAATGCCCCAAATGTGCCCAGATTTATGCATTATACTTATTGCCATTGACGACTTCTTTGATTTTTATTTCCTGTTTATTTGCCACAGGCTTTACCTTGAATATGCTCCTTTTTTCTTTTTTTAAGGGTGCTGTTCATAATGAAGGCTTCTTTATCAAGGCCTTAAAACATGCCTTTGATGAAGCCTGTGCATTTAGGTAGGTGTAAAGCTCGGAGGATTTTCTTTAGAATGCTCTTTTGCATGTAAAGCACAAACTGTGTTTGAGTTTTAATGTACTTCTTCCTGTTAACTTTGTGGGGAAGACAAACATTCTGTTGAAGGGAAGTCTATAGTCAGTTGCTTGAAAGAGCACAGCCCAGGTAAACAAGAACTGACTAGGTGTAGAGATAACCTTGTGATTTCAAAGAGTTGCTGCTTTGGCAGTGCTTATTTTAAGAAAAATACTGCTAGGGAAGTTCCAGTTTCTACTGCATTCACCATCTAGTGAGATCTGATGTGTTGAAGTGTTTTGATTTGGCACACAGCATGTTCAATGATGGTTACTCGCCTCATAAAGACATGGAGAAGAATCCTTTGGACACAGAGCAGATGACACCTCCTGTTTTGTAGTGTACCCTGGTGTCATTTTCTGTGAATGTGGTCAGGTAGTTGTTTTGTTGTTGTCATTGGGCTTTTTAAAAAAAACAAACAAAAAAAAAAAACAAAAAAAATTTTTTGGTCTCTTTTGGTGGGGCGGGGGTGGGCTAAAGCCATAGGAAGAAAAATGTGATGTATGTGTCCAGTATGTACGATTTTGTTTTTGTTTTGCAAGAAGAGTTGAACTATTTTTGATAACAAGAGTAAATGGTGGAAAATGCTTCTTAGTTGTCTTGTCTTTATTTGCTTACCAAATTTTGGAATTTTATTTAAATTCTTTAAGTGGTAGCAGTGTCTTATGAAACATGTATTTACCTAAAGTTTGTAACAGTATGTGTTGGACCAGATGATGCCCTGATAGTCATGTAAATCTGTTTTTTATTCACTAATGATCACTGCAAAAATGACTAGAAATGAGATTGTACACATGGATAATTAGGCTATATTTTGCAGATTTCCCAGACTTTCCTAATATCTTAAAATTCATGGAGTACCTCATTGCTTCCCAAATTTGATAATCTTAGCTTTGTTTTTGATGCATGGGAGGTTGGCAATAGAGATAAAGTGGAAATCAGTATGTGAGGACCTTGATTGTTATGTAATATTGCCAATGATGAATTCAGGTTGTTTTTAGCACAAGTTTCTCTTTTTTATGCTGGTATTCTCACTGCCACAGTTTTGGAAACCTGTATCACACCTTAAGTCTATCAATAAATGATAGTTTTCTAATTCTATGTTGTAGAATACTGAGGAGTTTGGGATAGCATGTTCTGAATGGTCTGTATTAGGCTGGGGAAGAGTACTTAAAGTGCCTTGGTTTTTATGTTTTTCTTTCTGACATGCGTTTTTTAAAAGTAATGCTGACAAATGCTGATTTAATTTATTGAAGGAACCGGATTTATCTATCAAGATATGAAATTAGTAAAGACAAACAAAACTGCATTTAAATTGGTGTATTTTGAATAATCTGAGTCCTTCTCAGAAGAGAGCTTACAATTTTTCTCTTTGGTTAGATTCATTGGGTGTATATTTTCATTATGAAGCATATATTTCAACATGAAGTAAAGGGTCTGTGAAATTGCTTTCTTTAAAAAAAATTCCATGATAACCTTACTGAAGAAAAGTAAAATGTTAAGTGAGTAGAATTTCCTTGTTCCATAGGTAACAATGCTTTTAGGACATAAGACTGTAGGATCTGGATCTAATATTCTTGATTTCATTTTAGATACCCAATAATATGCAGTGATACAGCCTTTTAATATATGGATGAGGCTAAAGTCCCCTTTGATCCTGGAGAGTTCTTTATCCCAGAGGAAAGCACTTCTCAGTGAGATAGTACCCTTAAGACTTTTCTTTATAGCATTCCCAAGGCTTCAAAGAGTTATTCTTGCAAAAACTCAACTCTGCTTAGAGGTGTAAAAATGAATTGTATCTAAAACCAAAAAGTGTGTAGTGAACACAATTCATACATTTGACAATTTTATTTTGTTTGGTGAAAAGGGGAAAACAAGTCATGCACCATCTCTAGTCAAACACTTTCAAAGCTGAGCAAATGATATCTGAATTAGAATTTTGGTATTTTTTTTTCTTCCTTAAACATTTTGAACAGTACAGTGACAGGTAAGATAGATACAGGGAACTATACAGAATCTTATTAGTTTGATTACCTTGGCAATTATGCTATGAAACCACCCTCCTTTCATTAAATAATGTTTAGATCAGTGGTTCCTGACCTCTGTGTGGGTCACGACCCCTTAGAGGGTCGCGTATCAGATATCCTGAATATCAGATATTTATATTACCATTCATAACAGAAAAATTACAGTTATTAAGTAGAGACAAAAATAATTTTATGGTTGAGGGGTCACCACAACATGAGTAACTGTATTAAAGGGTCACAGTATTAGGAGGTTAAGAACCAGTGATTTAGATTATAATTCATCTTTTTCAAGGCCCCTGGGGTATTGTCGTAACTTGACATTTCCAGTTTGGTAATAAGGTAATTCTTTAAAGTATAATTCGTGTAACTAAAATTAAATAATCCATCTCAAACTGTGTGGTGTTGAGAGTTTCAGTAAGGGCAAAAGAAGATAGCAAAATAAGTTAAAAAGAAGGCTATAGGCGGAGTGCTTTCTTAGCATGTGGATGGTTCTAGGTTTCGATTCCCAGCACCACAGATAAAGTACAAGTTGCATACAATTTCAGTGCAGCTAGTGAGGCCTAGCTAGCTCAGCCCTATGTTCATGGCTTTTAAGGGATATTATAAAGTTGAATTTTATATTGTGCTTTTAGGTGAGTCTCAAATAGTTTAGAACACAGCTAATAAAATCCTTTAAATTGCCTTAAAAATTATCCTCTTGTATTTTTATTTGAAATTAAAAATAGTTGTTTTCCCTTCCTGTTAAAGATTGGATAGGATTGGTGATAACATCATATAATTATTTTCAAGACAGGGTTTCACTGTGTAGCCTAGGCTGACCTCAAACTTGAGCCACTGATCCTCCTTGCCTCAGTCTCCTCTGATTGCTAGCATTATAGTAACCAAATTTCTCAGTGTGTTTATGCTATTGTATATATTGCATTCTCTATTCCCCCGTCTTAACTACCTAAAGCCTGAGATTTTAGGCATGTGGCACCACACCTATGTTTTTTTGTAAAATTTTCCTCTAGTTAGGTTTTAATATCTGTGTGAGCTATTATTAGTTGTAATAGTTACCAGATTCTATAGTGGTTATGTGGGAGGTTAGTTGTAGTCATGAACATGAAGGTAAGCTAACCAGGGATCTGGAGGATCTTGTGACAGGCAGGATTGCTGGGCTTGCTAACTTCTAGTTTTAGTTCTTAATTTTTTTCTCCACGTTTAGCCTACCATCATCTGAAGTTTGATTATTTTACTGCTTGGCCTTTATACCAGCATGATAATTAGAATGGAGAGAAAAGAGAGGTTATTCTGATCCTTTAAAAGACTTTCAAAACAAAACAAAGAAACAAGGAATAGGGAAAAGGATGGCTTTGGCAGACATGGATAATAAGTTGCTGTGATTTTAGAGATGTCCATCCTTTTTAGTATTTTTTTTTCCCAGCATGAAGGGTAACAATGAGCACTGTAGGATTTGGCTGCACGGTGGCCTGTTGAAAAATACAGGATTTTGAATTTACCACTATAGTAATTTCTACTGTGGGTGAGAATTGTTTTCTTCCAAGTTTGATGATAATGAGGTGGATGAATTAGTAGTTTCTAAACAGTAAGGAATACTGTTTAGTTTGAGCCTTTTTCTTTTGGCTTACTCTAGTATTCAAGAAGGGGAGGAAATCTGTATAGTGAGAAGTTTCCATGGTGTATCACGTTCCTTAAGTCTTCAAGTAGGCCTGCTAGAAATGAAGATAGATCATCAACTAATCTGTAGATTAATAATCACCCAATAGTTGGCTACAAATGTTATCATAAGTGCCAGATTCTGCCCTTACCTTCACTTTAAGGATTTTTCTTGAGATTTTGTACAAGACCCACAGTCAGGTGCAGAGGCTGCCGAGCTTGCCAGCAGAGTTGGAAGGGCCTAGTGGTTACAATACCTGAGAATGTAAAGTGACTAGCAGTTTGGCAGGTCATGGTGAAATTACATTAAACCAGGTAAGTTCAAGGTCCCTGAACTCCAGTACACATAAGTAGTCTCTGAGATGTTTGGCAGTGCTTTTGTTACCAGAACAAAGTCAATTCTAGAGGCCTTTTCCAAGTTTCAGAATCTTTGACTTAAGTTTTCTGCAAGTGAAGTTTTCTTCTAGGTTTTGTAGGAGCCTGGGGGACCCCAGGGAAGCTGGCCAACACTAAGGCAGCTTCTTTCTGTTCAGAGACCTGTGCTTGGCCTTGTTTCCAAGAGAGCCTCCATACACTGAGGGGTGTAGATTGCGGACTGCAGACTTTGGAAACTGATGACAGTACGTACTTCCAAGGAAGAGCTCTGCAGGAGGTTTGCAGCAAACTGGAGGGGTCTTCTGTGCTGAACTACTTCAGAGCATTTTAGTTTCTAGTGCACTTGGAACAATCAAAGCCTTTACAAAGCAGTGTGCAAACTAGACCATCTCTCCACACCATCCTTCTGTGTAGATGTTGGCAGCTACTCTTCATCCACTGACTGAAGCTTTCCACATCTCTCTGAAAGGCTTGAAGTTACTACTTTATTACCCTTGTTTCCAAATTCAGAGGGAGATACAGGTTCATCTGCTTCATAATCTTCAAAGGAGCTGGAAGTACAAAGCAAAATGAGTTGATTTTTTTTTTCCTTAAAGAAATATAAACATCTGGATATGGGTCAATATAGCAATGCAGAGATTTGGAAGACCAGCCTGAAAAATCACCCTCACTTAACTGGCAGCTTACCCACAATCGCTGCTCTGAAGAGGTGACAGTCTAGAGAAGCCCCTTCCTGCTCCCTAAAGCTCAAGTCTGTTAGGGTTTGTTGAAAAGCAGAGTTAGGAGTTTTACGAGTGTTTTCAATGGTATTTCTAAAGAGGGGAACTTATTGACTGCTTTTGTATTACAGCCTCCCTCCTTGTGCCCTACTGACACATTTAGATGTGCAAGTGTATCTGCTACAGACTTCAAGTCTGCTTGTGGATTTTCCTCCTATTTATGCTAGGAAGAATTCTGTCATTGTTCCTTAGAGCCTTGAAACGCTATGACTGCCACATTCAATATTTAACTCTTGTGAATGATGGTTTCCTGCCCTGAGGTACTGAAGTAAGTATTCTGATACTAATTTGAGCCTAGAAAATGTCATTGAATTACATTTTATGTTAACAGTACTTGACATCATTAGTGTAGCCTTGTTATTTGAACCTTACACATACTAAAGAAGTGCTTTATCCTGGAGCCACATATTCAGCCCCCTAACTTTGTTTTTTACATCTATTTATGTGTATGCATGTGGCCTGCAAGTATGCAATGTGTACTGTGTGTGATGCCCATGGAGATCAGAAGAGAGTATTGGATCCCCTGGAACTAGATTACAATGGTTGTAAGCTGCCATGTGGGTGCTGGGAACTAAACTTGGGTTCTCTGCAAGGGCGACAAGTACACATAACCAATGAACCACCTCTCCAACACTCCCCCCCCCCCCCCCCCCAATCCAGAACATTGTGAATAGAGGTTAAACATTTAAAAAGGTCTACCTAACGTTTGGAAAACTTCCCCGTGATTCTTGCTCATGATGCTCAAACTTGCTCACTGCAAAGATCCTCCATTATTAATTTGTTCCTAGTCCACCACTCTTCATCCTTTAGGTGTCTATGGCAATAGGATATTCTAGGTAAGGAGGCAGTATGCAGTATGAGAGTAGCTTTGCTTTATGGGGTATGGAGTGGTATCAAAGTTAATTTTAGCCATGATAAGTCAGGACTGCTTATTCCTGTCAAAATGGAAGGTGTTTTCTTTCCTTGGCTCCTAACTTGCTTTGTGCATGCTGCTAGTGTCTAAAGTACCTCAGCACAGGTCTGAAAAAAAGGTGTATTTTCAGAGTTAAAATCAAAAGTGACACTAATTCAGTAACTATTTGAACTCAAATTGCTGATCTTGAACCTGATGTTAGGTTACAGTGTAACAGGAATGACTGAATGGAACCAGCCTCCTCACACTCCTGTGGCCTGATGGAGGACACTTGGAATGGTGGCTAAAGAATTAAAACATGGATTATGGAGTCCAGATTTGAATCTGCAGCTGATCAGTGTGTGACTTTGGACATGTTACCAAACACTACATTAATTTCCTTGATTCATGAGCTCCCAACTACTAAGTGGGGGTGATCAGGGTCTACATCAGAAACTACCAAATGTTGCTCTCATTTTCACAGAGAAGTACTAGGGCTTAGCAGAGTATGATTGTGACACATAACCCTATTGAGGGGCAAGATTATTTGTGAATAAAATGAACCCCTCCCCGCAACACCATACAAGCCAGGTACAGGGTACATCCTGAGTTCCAGGCCAGCCAGGTAAGGCTGCAATACAAAACAGACTAAACGGTGGTTCAATACCTGTTTTTTTTTTTTTTTTTTTTTTTTTGGTTAGTGCTGTAGAAACTCACCAGGCAACACCTGAGATACATTTGACTCCTAACTGGGAGGGTCCTGTCATCTAGTTACTACAGTCTAAGGATAGAGCTAAACCTGCACTGCCAGAGGTTTATACCTACACCTCATAGAACCACCCAGCCTAGAACTAGTGCAGTTGAAGCCTGATCTATCACTCCTTCAGCAGAACTGGCAGGCAGGCTGTGGACTGAACTCTGCGCTCCTGGGCAACTTTGGTCTTTCCTGTGTTTACCCACCACTTCACTTGTGCTGCTAAGCTGCCACAGTCTGGCTGTCTACTGGATGAATCTTCCAGGATGATAGCAGCGTACTTACACCTGAACTCACTTTCCTGCTGACTGGTTTCTCCCTGTTTTAGTGAGCTATGTGCCTCTCACAGCCAGAATCCCAATTGTGTCCTTTCCTTCTTCCCCTTTGAATCCAACCAGTTGCTCAATACACTGAATATTTGAGTCAGGGCTTGCTGTGGGGAATCTAGGACATGGTGGGTATAAGCACAGACTAAAACGTTCACTGGTTCTTTACTTTGGAGCCTTTTGTAACCCAGAGGAGAAGTGTGAATTACATTTTTACTTTCTTGAGACAGGGTCTCTCATGTAGCCCATGTAGTTTCAAACTCCTGGATCCTGCTACTTCTGTCTTCTGAGTACTGGGACTGCAGGCAGGCACTACCACACCCAGCCTATGAACTAGGTCCGAGTCTAGAACTGAGCTTGGTGTGTGAGAAGCAAGCACTCTATCAGCTGAGCCACATCCCCAGCCTTATCTCTCCCTTTTAAGACAGGTTCCCACTATGTAGCCCTGGCTGGCCTGAAAGTCATGTAGACCAGGCTGGCCTTGAATTCAAAAGAGCTCTGCCTGCATATGCCTCTAGAATGCTGGGATTAAAGATATGTGCCATCATGTCCAGCTTTACTTTGATATATTTTCTTTTTTTAAAAATTTATCTTTATTTGCATTGATGCTTTTGCCTGAATGTATGTCTATGTGAGGGTGTCAGATCTTGGAGTTACAGTTGTTAGCTGCCATGTGGGTGCTGGGAATTGAACCCACGTCCTCTGGAAGAGCAGTTAGTGCTCTTAACCACTGAGCCATCTCTCCAGCCCCCTACTTTGATATATTTTCATTGAGAATTTTATATATGCATACAATGTATATTGTTCATATTTAGCCCCGATCCTCCCACAACTCCTTTCATATCCACCAGCTCTGTACCTTCTAATTTCGTGCCATTCATATATATACATGTATATATATATATATTCCATGTAATTCAAATACACACACACACACACACACACGTGTTGTGAGCCTACCCTTGAATGGCTGAGTCATCTCTCCAGATTTTTTTGTTTTAATTATTAAATACATCAGTCTGTGTTGCCTTTATACTCATGGATGTGGAGCCACTTGGTGGAGCACGGTCAACTAGGAGCCACACCCTTAAAGAAAAGTGCCTCAGGTGCACGCTGGTGGTGGCGCATGCCTTTAATCCCAGCACTCAGGAGGCAGAGGCAGGCAGATCTCTGTGAGTTCGAGGCCAGCCTGGTCTACAGAGCGAGTTCCAGGATAGGTTCCAAAGCTACACAGAGAAACTGTCTCAAAAAACAAAAACAACAAAAACAACTCCTCCCCCCAAAAAACCCAAAACAATAACAACAAAACGACTGCCTCTTCCTTAGAAGCCATCAATCATCAGTAGCTCCTCAGGGGCAGAGACTTGGGAATTCTTCTCCATATTGAATGCTGACGGGCTTGACCTTGTATTTTAAATTAAAAACATCTTAAGCCCTTTATTGATATTCAGTTATATGAAATGTTTTGAATATCAGACATTTAGTTCATGGAACTTCCTTTATCTAGTTTCTTAAAAATTGTCCCAGCTTTACCAAGTTTCATGTAGGCCTATGAGATGGCTCAGCAGCTAGGGGTGCTTGCTGCCAAGCCTGAGTTCCATCCCTATGACACAAGATAGAGGGAGGGGACATACAAACAAATACAATAAAAGTTCCTACTGTCTACCAACCTACTTTCCTGCCTCAGAAAGTTATCTGCCTAATTAAGAACACTTAATAAAGCCGGGCAGTGGTGGCACACACCTTTAATCCCAGGACTCATGAGGCAGAGGCAGGTGGAGCTCTGTGAGTTCAAGGCCAGCCTGGTCTACAGAGCAAGTTCCAGGACAGCCAGGGCTACACAGAAATCCTGTTTTGAAAAACAAAATACCCCCTCTCAAAAAACAAAACAAAACAAAAAGTCCATTAAAAAAAAAAACAACCCAAACAAAAACATAACAGAAAACTGTTAAAATAGTAGATCATTTTATTTTTTGTGTGTTTTGCCTGCATGTTACTATATGTGCCCACTGCCCACAGAGGCCAGAAGAGGGTGCAAAATTTCCTGGAACTGGAATTATAGATGGTTGTGAGCTGCCAAGTAGGTGCTGGCAGCCAAATACGGGTCCTCTGCAAGAGCAGCAAGTGCTGAGCCATCCTTCCAGCCCCTTAAAACAAAACTCCTTTTAAAAAAGATATGGTCTCCTTATATAGTCCAGGCTGACCTCAAATGCATGGTTTTCCTGCCTCAAATGCCCAAGTCTTAGGATTACATGTGTGTGCAACTATGTCTGGATAGATGGTTCTTATAAATGGACAAGTTAGTGCTTTAGGGAACATTCTGAAGCATTAAAGCCATTTTTGAATGCTAGTAACATTGGCACTTAATATACTAAAACATGTAATAGTTCTCTGGATTGCTTGACCATAGGTGTTTTTAAAATTAATTATTATGTGTGTGCACGATTGGTATGTATGTTGTGAAGTCATGTGGAGGCCAGAGGACGACAACTTTGTGAAGTTGGTTCTCTCCACCTTTATGTATGTTTGGGGGATCAAACTCAGGTTTATAGATTTTAACAATTTTACTTTTACTCACTGATTCATCTTGCTGCCCCCACCCCCAATTTAGCTGTGTAGCTGTCTTGGTATATGTGCATGTTTATGAGTGCCCATGCCTGTGTGTGTGTGAAAAACAGAAAAGGGTGTTGGTGTCGTCCTCTGTTACTTTCTACTTCTGTGAGATAGTTTCTCACAGAAAGTAGGGCTCAGTTTTCTCACCTAGGCTGGAAGCCAGCAACCCACTTTAGAGCTGGGGTTACAGGCATTTTTGGGACACCTGTCTTATTTATTGTGTGGGTGCTGGGATCCTAATTTACATTGTTGTAGAAAACACAAGGATGCTAATTATAAATAATGGTGTAACCTGCTTTCCTCATATACTTTTGTGCTGGTAGGACCCTGGTCTTTCTGGGTTCATTACTAGGTTGGATTTTCATGCTGTTCTTTGTTGTGATCATTTGTCCTCAAGCCATGTTTATCTGCGGTGTATGCAGCCTTAGACCTGGAGTCATTTACTGGCTAGTGACTGAAGCGGGGAGGAGTGGGGGGGGGGGGAATGGGGAGTGGGGGTGTAGAGCATGACACAAGGGCAACCTGCCACTGTTGTTTGATGGGGAAGAATTTGAAGTGCCTTTTGGAAGGGTGTGTGTTCTGGGCTTGGAGAGGACATCTTTTTGGTGGGATTGGCTGAAGTAATGTTGCTTTCTGTGCCTTACAGTAAATATTTGCTGAGGCACATCCCTAACAATCTCCTAGGTGATGGGGTTACATACAAGATCGAAACAAGGGTCTTTGCTTTTGAGAAGCCCACAGTCTAGTGCTAAGATAAGTAGGTCAGTCTGTTTTCATCCATGTGCCAGGTTCTGTTGGAGGTATTACATGTGCCATCTCACATATTTACTGTTATCAGTGGTGCAATGTCCTGTGCTCTGGGAAGGAAGCAAACAGCACGGGTGATGACTGCTAGTTACAGCTGACTAAACTCTATTTGCTAGAGGTTAGGTAAATGTTACCACGGTCACAGAAGCTGTAGAAGTAAATAGACACTGCTTTTCCTTACAAAGAACTAGGTCCAAAGACTTTATTTATATTCATTGTCTTCTTTAAATCTTAAAATAGCATGGTGTGGCAGAGGTTTCATTATGGAGGGATACTGAGGCTTGGAAACCCAGGATCATACCAGTAAGTGGTACAACAAAAATTTGAGTTTAGTATTGCCTAACTCCAAATTTTCATGTGTGTAATGTTACAGACTCCAACTCTTTACCCAGAGCAGCCATAGGGACTGTTCCCTGGAGCTAGATGCCAGCTGTTAGCAGCTCTGGGCCTCACAGTGATGCTGGAAGGTAGTTACCAGGATCTTCTGAAACTGAGCTGGAGGAATCAGGTAACCTGGCCAGCTGGTGACTTGGCCAGCTCTTGGTGGCTCCCAAGCCTCAGACATTCTTCCTTTTTCTGACACGGGTCTGACCATTTTCTGTGTGACATTTATTCACTCTGACATCTGTACTTCTTCATGAGGTGAAGCCCTAGGTTGTAGCTTTTGGATGTTAGGTGTAGGCCCAGTTTGGCTTTGGGACCAGTCAGCTGTCAGTCCTGTGGAGCAGGCCTTCCCTTTCCTTTGTTGGTACTCTAGCACTCGCTGTACAGGCTGTGGCTGCTGCCTTCTCTTCCCTAGGGACTTCAGCACCCACGTGTTCTCCTAAAGCCTTATCTCCCACCACATGAGAAGAGGTTCGTGACAAGAGCATCTCATATGTACTGGTTGAATTTCACAACAGCTGGTGACTGCATCTCCCCTCTTGACCCTTTACCTGCATCCCTGCCTCCTCTTCATTCCATGCACACTGGCAATTAGTGTTTCAATTTTTCAACTGGCAATTACCATAACTTGAAATTTTTTTGATCCAATTATATTTTAAACATATTATGTATTTAGACCTGCTACCTCCCCCCCCCCCCTTTTAAAGGCGGTTACAAAAAATTCAGTTGGGGGAGTGCTAAAAAGGAGCCTGGAAAGAGAGCTCAGAGGTTAAGAATGCTTACTGCAAAAAAAAAAAAAAAAAAAAAGGAAAGAATGCTTACTGCTTTATTAGAGGACCAGAGTTTGGATCCCAGCACCCTCACTGGGTGGCTCACATATGCCTATTAATTTCAGCTCCAAAGAATCTAACACCACTTCCTGGTCTTTTTGGGTACTCATACAAACACACAGATGCACATAGATAAAATAAATCTTTTAAAAAATATGTAAGCCATACTTTGTGGTACACACCTCTTATTCCAGCACTTAAAGAGCAGAAGCAGGTGGATCTCTGAGTTCAAGGTCAGCCTGGTCTACATAGCCAGTTCCAGGCAAACCACAAGTGCCTGCCATGGGTGCTCAGAAGTGAATTCAGGTTTCTACAAGAGTAGTATGTGCTCTTAATCTCTAAGCCCCTACAGTGATTTTTGTTGAGATGGTCACCTGGAGTTACAACTATTGTAGTTCACTCCTTTTATTTTCTGGACATTACCTGATATCAACAGACTGTTTATGTGTAAATGAAAACTGCCCCCATAGACTCATATGTTGAACTCTTGGACCTCAGGCTTCCCTGCCATGACTGACTCTTATACCTCTGGAACCATAAGACAAAATAAACTCCTTTCTCTATAAGTGGTTTTGGTCATGGTGTTTTATCACAGCAATAGAAAAGTAACTGATATATTTCATTACTAACAATTGCTTTTTTTGGGGTGGTGGTGGGGAGTTGTTGGGGATTAAGTTCAGGGCTTTGCACATGTTAAAATGCATGCTCTACCAATGAGCGGCACCCCCAGCCTATAATAGCTTAGAGCATCTCACTATTTCCTGGACAAAGGTCCCATTTACTTTCATGATGAGTATAATCTGATATTTTTTTCAGATTTATTAGAAAGCAAATTTTGTGAGAAGCAAAATTTTGCATCTATGAAACCCCCAAAATGTGTTATTTGAATCTCACATTTTTAATGGATGTGGAATTCTGAATTGGAAGTTTTCTTTTTAAAAAAGATTTCTTTTTCTTTTATTTGAGTGTTTTACCTACATGTAAGTACACTATTGTGTGCAGTGCCCTTGGAGGCCAGAAAAGCGCATTGGAGCCCGTGGAATTATAGACAGTTGTGAGCTGCCATATGGGTGTTGGGCACTGAATCTGGGTCCTCTGAAAGAACAGCAAGTGCTCTCAACCACTGAGACATCTCTCCAGCCCCTAAAGTTATTTTCATAGTAGTACTTGAATGGTATTTATGATGTTAAGTTTGACTGCCAACTTGAAGGAACACACATCTCCAGACGTGCCTGTGAAGGATTTTTTAATATCAGGTTAGTTGACATGGGGAGACCTGTCCTAAGTATGGTGTCACCACTCCATGGCTGGAGTTCTGGACTGAATAAAAAAGGAGCTGAGCAGCAGCATTCATCTCTGCTTCCCAACTGGGGGTTCACCGCGACAGCAGCCTCCAGTTTCTGTCCCCGTGGTGGACTAAAGCCCTGGAGCTGGGAGCCAAACAGGCCTGCCTTCAGCTGCTCTCGTCAGGCCTCTGATCCCAGAGTGCAGAAAAGTAGTTACACAATGCTGCTCAGGTCTTTTTGCATTCACTTTGTGGGTAATGTATTTTTCTTACTGAAGATTTCCAGTTCGTTCTTTCTTTCTTTCTTTCTTTCTTTCTTTCTTTCTTTCTTTCTTTCTTTCTTCCTTTCTTA
>CABHPQ010002425.1:20485-40414 GCA_902168405.1 Peromyscus aztecus | reverse complement strand
GCACAGGAAACTGCCAGACATTCTACAGGACACGGAGAAAAGTGACTGAGAGACTCTAGGACTGTGGGCTAAAGACAGATGCCCCAACTATACAAAAGAACTTTGGATGACTCTCCAGCCTGCCAGCTGTCTCTGTCTGCTCTTGCAAGACTCTCAAAAGTTGCTTGTGTCCTTCTCCCATTTCTCAGGTAATATGATATCCTTCTGAGGTCTTTGATGTAGTTAAAGACTAGAGAGTTATAATTTCCTTAGTTATGATAAGAGATAAGTTAGATATGAAACCTTAGATTCACAAATATAAGATAGATAGGATATCTTCTTTAATTTTGCCAAATACAAATAGACTAGATATTGTAACTGTAATTCTTGCTAGATAACTATTTTGTTACATGTAATTTTACTATATTAAAATCTTCCTTAAAAAAAAAAAAACAAAACAGGGGCTGAAGAGATGACTCAGAGGTTAAGAACACCGACTGCTCTTCCAGAGGTCCTGAGTTCAATTCCCAGCAACCACATGGTGGCTCACAACCATCTGTAATGAGATCTGGTGCCCTCTTCTGTATACATAATAAATAAATAAATCTTAAAAAAAAAACAGAAAAGGGGAAGTATTGTGGGATGGATGTCCTGTATGTTGTGAATAAATAAAACGCTGATTGGCCAGTAGCCAGGCAGGAAGTGTAGGACAGGCGGGACAAACAGAGAGGAGAGGCTGGGGGGTGGAAGCCTGGAGGAGACGCCAGCCTGCCATCCAGGGAGCACCATGTAAAGGCAGCAGGTAAAGTCGGAACACATGGCAACATATAAATTAATAGAAATGGGCTGAGTATAAGAGTAAGAGCTAGACAACGGTTTTAATTCCTCCTCAGCCAAGTGCTATTCCTAGATTCCCTAATTGATCTTTGTCTTTAGTTGACCCTACCAGAGAACTCCCCTTTAGTCACTCCCCTTTTGGGTTGTAATTGGATGCTGACATTTGTTTGTTACTTTATGTGTGGATCCTTATCACCTCTCTCTGCAACCCTGAAAACTTGAAGCCTAGCATTGCTTTGCCAAAGAATTACTGGTTCCTTCACAACACTGGAGAGAACTGATTGAAAAGAACAAAGAGGATAGAGATGGAAAGAACTAGGTAGAGATGAGAGAACAGCAGAAGGGATTGAGAGCAGGAGGGACTGAGAGGAGCTAAGTGTGAGAACAGAAAAGAAAATGTGTAGATAGAATTGACTTAGAAGAATAAAGTGAATGGACTAAAGAACTCAGTGTGCTTAGATTCATTTGATATCTTTCAGATTAGTAGCCATAGCTGCTTGTAGCATCTATTCTGGACCCTAGTAGAAATCTCCTCTAGCAGGCACTTGAGGGGAATTCGATACTGAGTAGTACTCTATTGTGTATATGTACAGTATTTTCTTTATTCATTCTTCAGTTGAGGGACATCTAGGTTGTTTCCAGGTTCTGGCTATTCAAATAATGCTGTTATGAACATAGTTGAGCATGTGTCCTTGTGGTATGATTGAGCATTCCTTGGGTATATGACCAAGAGTGGTATCATTGGGTCTTGAGATAGATGGATTCCCAATTTTCTGAGAAACCACCATGCTGTGGGATGTTCTGTATGGCAATGTGTTGCTAATAAAACACTGATTGGCCAGTGGCTAGGCAGGAAGTATAGGCAAGACTAACAGAGAGAATTAAAAGAACAGGAAGGCGGAGGGAGTCTCTGCCCTCCACCGCCAGGACAAGCAGCATGTAAAGATGCCGGTAAGCCACGAGCCATGTGGCAAGGTATAGATTTATAGAAATGGATTAATTTAAGCTATAAGGACAGTTAGCAAGAAGCCTGACACGGCCATACAGTTTGTAAGCAATATAAGCCTCTGTGTTTACTTGGTTGGGTCTGAGCGGCTGTGGGACTGGCAGGTGAAAGAGATTTGTCCTGACTGTGGGCCAGGCAGGAAAACTCTAGCCACACCACCATACTGATTTCCAAAGTGGATGTATAAGTTTGCACTCCCACAAGCAGTGGAGGATTGTTTCCCTTGCTCCAAATCCTCTCCAACATAAGCTGTCATCAGTGTTTTTTATCTTAGCCATTCTGACAGGTGTAAGATGGTATTTCAGAGTCATTTTGATTTGTATTTCCTTGATGACTAAGGATGTTGAACAATTCCTTAAATATCTTTTGGCCATTTGAGATTCTGTTGAGAATTCTCTGTTTAGATCTACACTCCATTTTTTAATTGGATTATTTGGTATTTTTGTGTCTAGTTTCTTGAGTTTATATATTGTGGAGATCAGCCCTCTGTCAGTTGTGCCGTTGGTGAAGGTCTTTTCCCATTCTATAGGCTGTTGTTTTGTCTTATTGACCGTGTCCTTTGCCTTACAGAAGCTTTTCAGTTTCAGGAGGTCTCATTTATTAATTGTTTTTCTCAGTGTCTGTGCTACTGGTGTTGTATTTATATTTAGGAAGTGTTCTCCTGTGCCAATGCATCCAAGGCTACTTCCTACTTACTCTTCTATCAGGTTCAGTGTAACTGGATTTATGCTGAGGTCTTTGATACGCATGGACTTGAGTTTTGTCCATGACAATAGATATGGATCTATTTGCACTCTTCTACATGTTGACATTCAGTTATGCCAGCACCATTTGTTGAAGATGATTTCTTTTTTCCATTGTACAGTTTGGGCTTCTAGGTTTGAAAATCAGGTGTTCATAGGTGTGTGGATTGATATCAAGATCTTCAATTCGATTCCATTGGTCCACATGTCAGTTTTTATGCCAATATCAAGCTGTTTTTATTACTGTAGCTCTATAGTAGAGCTTGAGGTCAGGGATGGTGATACCTCCACAAGTTGCTTTATTGTACAGGATTGTTTTAGCTATCCTGGGTTTTCTGTTTTTCCATGTGAAGTTGAGTATTGTTCTTTCCAGGTCTGTGAAGAATTGTGTTGGGATTTTGATGGAGATTGCATTGAATCTGTAGATTACTTTTCGTAAGATTGCCATTTTTACTATGTTAATCCTACCTATCCATGAGCATGGGAGATCTTTCCATTTTCTGATGTCCTCTTCAATTTCTTTCTTCAGAGAATTAAAGTTCTTGTCATAAAGGTCTTTTGCTTGCTTACCCCAAGGTATATATATCATTTGTGGCTACTGTAAAGGGTGATGTTTCTCTGATTTCTTTCTCTTTTTTTGAATTTGTTTTATTTTATTTTACAATATAATTCAACTTTACATATCAGCCATAGATTCCCCCATTCTCCCCCCTCTCACCCCGCCCCCTCCCCCCGGCCCACCCCCCATTTCCATCTCCTCCAGGGCAAAGACTCCAACGAGGATTGAGATCAACCTGGTGGACTCTGTCCAGGCAGGTCTAGTCCCCTCCTCCCAGGCTGAGCCAAGCGTCTCTGCTAAGCCCCAGGTTTCAAACAGCCAATTCATGCACTGAGCACAGGACCCGGTCCAACTGCCTGGATGCCTCCCAAACAGATCAAGCCAATCAACTGTCTCACCCATTCAGAGGGCCTGATGTTTCTCTGATTTCTTTCTCAGCCCATTTATCATTTGTATATAGGAGAGCTACTGGTTGTTGCTTTTTTTTTTTTTTTAGTTAATCTTGTATCCTGCCACATTATTGAAGATGTTTATCAGCTGTTGGGGTTCCCTGGTAGAATTTTTGAGGTCACTTATGTATACTATTTTATCATCTGCAAATAAGGAAAGTTTGACTTCCTCCTTTCCAATTTGTATCCCCTTGATCTCCTTTTGTTGTCTTATTGCTCTAGCTGGGACTTTGAGTACTATATTGAATAGTTATGAGGAGAGTGGAAAGCCTTGTCTTTGGGTTTCTCTCCATTAATTATATGTTGGTGTTGGCTTGCTGTAAACTGCCTTTATTATGTTTAGGTATGTTCCTTGTATTCCTGATCTCTCCAAGACCTTTATCATGAAGGGATGTTGGATTTTGTCAAGGGCTTTTTCAGCATCTAATGAGATGATCATGTGGTTTTTTTTCTTCCAGTTTGTTTATATGGTGTATTACATTGACAGATTTTCATATGTTGAACCATCCTTGCATCTCTGAGATGAAGCCTACTTGGTCACAGTGGATAATTATTTTGATGTATTCTTGGATTCAGTTTGCCAGTAATTTATTGAGTATTTTTGCATCAATGTTCATGAGGGAGATTGGTCTGTAATTCTCTTTCTTTGTTGCATCTTTGTGTATTTTGGGTATCAGGGTAACTGTAGCCTCATAAAAAGAGTTTGGTAATGTCCCTTCTGTTTTATTGTGTGGAACAATTTGAAGAGTATTGGTATTAGCTCTTTTTTGAAATTCTGGTAGAATTCTGCACTGAAACCATCTGGTGCTGGGTTTTTATTTTGGTTGGGAGACTTTTAATGACCATTTCTATTTTCTTAGGGGTTATAGATCTATTTAAATTGTTTATATGGTCTTGATTTAAATTTGGTATGTGGTACCTATCCAGAAAATTGTCCATTTCTTTCAGATTTTCCAATTTTGTGGAATACAGGTTTTTGAAATACAACCTGATGAGTCTCTGGATTTCCTCATTGTCCGTTGTTATGTCTTCCTTTTCATTTCTGATTTTGTTAATTTGAATATTCTCTCTTTGCCCATTACTTAGTTTGGATAAGGGTTGGTCTACCTTGTTGATTTTCTTCAAGAACCAACTCTTTGTTTCATTGATTCTTTGTATTGTTCTCCTTGTTTCTATTTTATTGATTTCAGCCCTCAATTTAATTATTTCCTGGTACCTATTCCTTCTGGGTGAGTTTGCTTCTTTTTACTTCTAGATCTTTCAGGTGTACTGTTAAGTCGCTAGTGTGAGATTTCTCCAACTTCTTCATGTAGGCATTTAGTGCTATGAGTTTTCCTCTTAGCACAGCTTTCATAATGTCCCTTAAGTTTAGGTATGTTGTACATTCATTTTCATTGAATTCTAGGAATACTTTAATATCTTTATTTCCTCCTTGCTTCAGTAGAGCATTATTCAGTTTCCATGAGACTGTAGGCTTTCTGTAACTTTTGTTGTTGAAATCTAACTGTAAGCCATGGCAGTCCAATAAAATACAGGAGGTTATTCCAATTAATTTTTGTATTTGATGAGATTTGCTTTGTGACCAAGTGTGTGGGTAATTTTACAGAAAGTTCCATGAGGTGCTGAGAAGAAGGTATATTGTCTTGTTTTGGGGTGGAATGTTTTATATATGTCTATTAGGCCCATTTGAGTGATAACATCTGTTAGGTCCCTTATATCTCTGTTAAGTTTCAGTCTGACAGATCTGTCCAGTGGTGAGAGTGGGGTGTTGAAGTCTCCCACTACTAATGTGTGGGGTTCGATGTATGATTTAAGTCTTAGTAATGTTTCTTTTACATATGTAGGTGCCATTGTATTTGGGACATAAATGTTCAGAATGGAGACTTCATCCTGTTTTTGTATCCATTCTGTTAGCCTGTGTCTTTTTATAGGTAAATTGAGTCCATTGGTATTAAGGGATATTAATGACCAGTGATTGTTAATTCTGTTATCTTTTGGTGGTAGTGTGTGTGTGTGTGTGTGTGTGTGTGTGTGTGTGTGTGTATTTCCCTCCTTTGGGATTTGCTGCTATGGGGTTATCTATTGCCTGTGTTTTAATGGGTGATTCTGTGTCTTAGGAAGCTGCTGAGGTCGCAGGAGGATGGGTGGTTTGGGGGAAAGGAGTGGGTCTTGTAGATTGCAGGGTCCAGTGGGGGGTGTTGGTAGGAAGCCTGCCTACAGGAGTCTTTCCTGCTGGCTGGCAACTAGAGTAGCAATGGGTGGGGGAGGGGCTTGGTTGTGCCTCAAAGCCTAGTTCCTAGAGGCAGGACTCTCCAGGTAGGAGAGGAGTCTAACTGAACCTCTTGGTTCAATTAGAGCTGGTAGATTCTGTTTGGCATCTTAATATGCCTTGGAAGGCAGAGTTTCTGTACCATCTGTTAAACTTGTGATTCACGGTGAGAATACTGTGTGAAGTCATATGCTCACACAATATTGTTGTAATGCTGGAGCAAAGGTTATAAAAGTGCTGTAGTCACTGGTATCCTGACAAAGATTAGGGAGCATCCTTCTGAAAATGGGAAAACAAATCTTTGCGCTACAGGGAAATGCTTTTATAATGGTATAGAACCATGCCAAGAGCAGCAACCTGCATAGTCGCTCATCACCAATTACAGATACAGTTGCGTTCATGTGCTACAGCCATAAAGGAAGTCACCAAATGCTGGGAATTCTGATGACAGCCACAGATCAGCTGTCAGGGTCACAGAGAAATAATTCCTGTTATATGGTAAGACAGATTCAGAGAGAAAAATCTAACGCTGTTCTCACCACCCCTCACAGTACTTGAACCAGGAGCCATCTTGAAAAGGAGATATTGCTGGATGCATGTGATCCTCTCTGGTGGATATCATGAAACAGAACTTCCACGTGGGAGTGTGACTGTGGTGGGCACAGTGACCACTGGTCCCACACTGTGGACAGGAGTCAGACTAGTTCCAGATGATTAAAGCAAAGTGAGGATCTGAGACCATGTGAGCTCAGAGGCCCCCAGCCTGTACCCCCAGTGTAGACAACACAGCTGTGTTCACTTTCTTCTCCCTGACGTACTCAGAAATATGGAGAGGCTTGGACATTAGACCCAGGTGCACATGTGGGGGCCTCTGGAACCAGAGATCATGTGCCCAGCACACATGCTGCTGAAGTTCCTAGGAACCTGCAGTGCCTCCAACTTCAGTCACATCCCTGCCCACGGTCTGAAGATGCCTTAAACCTACCTTCAAAGCTGTTGGGTTAGGGCATCTCCAAGGATACATGCAAAAGCCTTTGGAGTAAATACAGCCTCACCGTGTTCAAACCACACTCCACCAGTCCACAGAGCAATACAGGGCAGAGCTGAGAATATATATATATATATATATACATATACACACACACATATATATATGTGACCAGTGATTGTTAATTCTGTTATCTTTTGGTGGTAGTGTGTGTGTGTGTGTGTGTGTGTGTGTGTGTGTGTGTGTGTATTTCCCTCCTTTGGGATTTGCTGTGTGTGTGTATATGTATATATCCAACCACTGAGAGGTGAGAGGAATTATGGTGGCAGCTGGTAGCTTGGTTTTTCAGTTCTTCAGTTGGATTTTCATGTTTTGTTTTATACTTTCTTTCTCTTCTTCCTCATTGATCTTGTTGTCTTTATTAATTTTAGCTTACCGTTTTAAGTAAAATTTTAATTCGTTTGACATTACTTTTGCCTCCTTCTTATCATTATTATTAGTGGTGCAGTCGTTGCCTTTGGTCATTTTTACTGTGTTTCTGTACCTGTTTCATTTTTGATGCTGTTCTTTTCTTTCTCCTTTCTGCATGGAAAATGAGAAATAATTATTGGACCCTCAAGCACTTGCAGGGAATATTTTGCCACTAAACTACCCTTCCAGTTGATTTGGGAGAAATGGCACCTTACGACAGCCACGACCCAGTCTTTCATAAACCTTGGTGCATATGTCAACTTAAAGAACAGGAAAGGCAAAACCCCCAAGTTGGCAATCCAGTCACCAGCAGGCATGACAGAGGAGGGCAGAAGTCACACTCTAGACATTCAGCTCTTAGTAACAGTAGAGAGAAGTATGGGGATACCATATCTCTGAGGACCCCAACATAGGTCATAATGTATAATACTGACAAGGGCAAAGACTGACCAGAGAATACACCCAGATATGCACTCCCGACTTTATCTCTGTTAGAGTCTCTCTCTCTCTCTCTCTCTCTCTCTCTCTCTCTCTCTCTCTCTCTCTGTGTGTGTGTGTGTGTGTGTGTGTGTGTGTGTACTATACAAAAGAAAAAGAAGCCATGGATTTGAAAGGCAGTGTGGAGCAGTACAGGGAGGGAGTTGAGGGGAGGAAAGGGAAGGGGAGAAATGACGTAATTATAGTATGATTTCAAAAGCTAAAGTAAATTACATATAGGAAAAAAAGAAGTGAAGAGAAAGAGGGCTTCTGCCCCAGTTTGTTTCCGTGGCTGTGACAAACACTGACCAAAAGCAATCCAGCGAGGAAAGTGCTGAGGACATCTTCCGGGTTAGAATCCCTTGTCCAGGAAAGCCAGGCCAGGAAGAGCTCTGTTAGGCAGAAACTGAAGTAGAAGCCATGGAGGAATGCTGCTCTTGACTTGCTCTCTGGGGCTTCATTAATCTGTTTTCTTAGGCAACCCAAGACCACTTGCTCAGGGATGGCACCACCCACATCAATATTTAAGCAGGAAATGACCCCACAGACATTTCCTAAGCCAATCTGATGGAGAGACATCTTCTTCATTGAGATTCCCTCTTCTCTAGTGACTCTCGTTTATGTCAAGTTGACAGAAACTGATCAATACAGCCTCCCAGGCTCAGAAGCAGCGTGTATAGTATTAAAACCCATTAATCACAACGAAAGAAACCACCTGAACTGTAGTACAAACCATTTGAAATTAGGCGCAACACTACACAACAAACTAATTTCCTAGGCCTTGGCCTCAAGGAAGGCTGCTAAAAGGGATACCTCACATAAAAGTTGAGATATTAATCCCAACAGATGAAGAGGCCTCAACACAGAAATGCAAGACATGTTTTAAAAGGCAATAAAATGCCTGTAAAAGTTCTGAATTCTTTACCAATTGAGTCCAAATATCTGATATGGTTAAAACGTTGGAGAAGTGATTTTTTTAAATAGTCAGTGGAGCCGGAGAAATTACAACAGAAATTTAGAATATGAAAAATCAACTCAATAAATAGAGATGTTTGCAAACTCATACAAAAACCTTGGTATGAAAACTTCAGTAAGTCAAATACAAAACTCAGTTGAAAGCCTCACTGCTATGCCAGCTAAAGTGAGAGGAAAGACGGGGGTGGATATGAAACACCACATTTAGAAAGTGGCACAGAGAAGGATAAAGACTAAACAGCTTGCAAGACCCACGGGCACCACTAAGAAATCAAATACATGGATAGTCAAAAATTTATATCTGTGAAACAAAACCATAGAAAACCTATTCAGTGAAATAGCAGAGCATTTCCCAAATCCTAAGGAAGATAGGAAAATTTAGAGGCAACGGGCATTTGTGAAGCCGAGTATGTATGGCCAGAATAGAATTTCTCCACTATGTATTATAGTAAAATATCAACAAAGAAAGAATATTAAAAAGTGCTGTCAGGCATAGCAGTACATCCCTGCAATCTGGCAACTGCGATGTGGAGGCACCCTCAGCTACATAGAAATTTTGAGGCTAGCCTAGGCTACATGAGACTCTCAAATCCTCACCTCCCAACTCCACCTCTCAATGTCACAAAACCACTTCTCTCCCAAATTACTAGAGATAAGCACTTAATGCTGTGAAGACAACATCAATAACAGAAGTTTTCTCCATAGAAATTCTAAAGCCCAAGAAGGCATGGGAAGGTGTATTTCATAGTCACAAAAAGATAAATAGATAATAATTGTCAACCTAGATTATTACACCCTGAATAGGAAATAATATCCCACAAAAAAATAGAATCTGTAAGCATGCAGGGATATCTGTTTTCAAATAGGGAAAAAAAAGACATAGAGGACAAATTAGAAGAGACAAGAGAGACACATATTGATTAAGGGAAAGGTCCATCGTGAATACAGAATGATTTAAATGTGTATGGACTGACTAATAGAACATACATTCTTAGAAAGCAAACACTACAGGACATAAAACAGAGATCAGTCCCCAAGCAATAGTAGTGTGTGATTTTGACAGTCTACTAAGCCAGTAGATGGATGGCAAATTAGAAAAATCAACCAGACAAAAACTTAACTGAGAAACATCACACTTAAATTATAGTGAAGACTAATAGACAGCTATCTTCAGAATAACCCAATCACCAATGATAGGATTCACATTCTTTCTGTTATCACAGGCAACTTTTCCTAAATACATCAAATTATTGGCCATAAATCATGTTTCAATAGATTCAAAAAGATAAAAACTTCAGACATTTTAGATAATAAGAAAATGAAACAAGAACAAGAGAAATTATACAAACATGTGTGATTAACAATATATGGGGCCAATGAAACAATATGGAGTACATTTTAAAAGCTCCTAAGTTCAAACAAAAGTGAAGCACAGTATACCAAGACCTGTGATATACAATAAAAATAGTTCTAGAGGGAAGTGTATGGTTATGCCTGCTTATATAATAAAAAAAATCAAACACATAACTGTCTTAGCTACTTCTATATTGCTATATTAAAACACCATGAGTAAGGGCAACTTATAAAAGAAAAAGTTTATTTGGGGACTCTGGTTCTAGAGGGAAAAGTCTATCACCATAACAGTGGGCAAGCATGGCAGCAGGCAGATGGCACTGGGGGCTGGAAGCTGAGAGATGAGAGCTCACATTTCAAGCCACAAACAGGAAGTAGAGAATGAACTGGGGATGATGGGAGGTGTTGAAACCTCAAAGCTTGCCTCTGGTGATGCACTTCCTCCATCAAGGGCACACCCTTCCAGTCTCCCCAAAGAGTATTACCAACTAGGGTTGGTACCAATACCAATAATGCAAATGCCTAAGAACACAGGGACATCTTTTTTAAAGCCACTACAATAACTTAATGATATATTTTTAAAATATCACAAAAGTGAGAACAAATTAAATCCACAATGAGTAGGAATAAAGAAATTACAGAAATTATAGCAAAAGCTAAAAGAACAATGCATGAGATCAATGAAGAAAAGAGTGGGTACATTGAAATGATAAACCAAATGAACAAATCTTTACCAAGTCATTCTTCAGGGGAGAGAGGGAGAGAGAGATGCAGAGAGACACAGAGAGACAGAAATAGACAGAGATAGACAGAGACAGACAGAAAAGACCCAAATAAATAAAATAATTGAGAACATTGCATTTTAAAGCAGATACCATTGAAATCCATAGGAACACTGTGGAATATTCTGAAAAACTAAATGTCAATTAATCAGAATATTTAGAAGTAATGGCCAATTCTCTAGACATATATAACCTACTAAAATTGAACCAGAGGGATATGAAACATTTAAATAGATGAATAACAGTCATAAGATTCGAGTAAAATAGGAAAAGTCTTCTAAAAAAGAAAAGCACAGGGCTGAATTAGTTTCCTATTGAGTTCTACCAGACTTTCAAAGAATTCACACCGATGTTTTTGAGTCTATTTCACAAAATAGGATAGGAAGATAATCCATTCTCAGAAGGCATTATTACCCTACTACCCAGACCAAGCAAGGACACAGTAACATATTCCTGATGAATAGTGACAGGAAACTCCTCAAAAAAATATATGCAAACCAATACAAAAGACTGCCATGAACTCTCAAGATATAGTTGCCTGCACATGACCTGCAAAAACTACACTGGTCATCCTGCCAACATGGGTGGATGAAAATTTCACAAGTACCCACACATAGTCATGGAGCTACAGGCAGTTGATGGGTGCTGAAGGATGGAGAATCATTTTTCTTCAGGGAAAAGATCTCAGTCCTAAATGGTCAGCTCTAAACATGTACACATATAGTCAACACTAATTTGGTTTTGAACACACAAACACACACACACACACACACACACACACATATAAAACAATAATTATATAGAAGAAGTAATGAATTCTAGAGGGGTGGGGAGGGTTGAGGAATTAGAGTGGGGTAAAGGAGAGATGGGAATGATGTAAATAACAGTTAACTCATGTATTAAATTTTCAAATAAAAAATAACAGAAGCCATGATCAACTTATATTCATTTGAGAGATGCAAGATTGGTTTTGAATCAATAAAAGTAATACAGCACATAGAAAAGGTTAAGGATAAAAACCTCACAGTGTTCTCAGTAGATGAAATAACCTGGAATAAAATTCTGTATTCTTCCCTGACAAAAACATGAAGACATTAGGTATACAAGAGCCATATTTAATATAATAAGGGCCACCCACATGACAAGCCCACAAGCAAAGACATGCTTATGGGAAAAAACCTGAAATCACCTACTAAAGTCATGAATAAGGCAGGGAATCTATGGTCATCATGATTATTCAATGTAATATTAGACATTTTTATACAGGGGGAATCAGACAAAGAGAAAGAAGTAAGATTATAATTAATAGTAACAAATGCTGTCAAATTATACCTATTTGCATATAACATGAGTCTATGTGTTGAAAACCTTAACCATCCAAGACATTCCTAGAGCTGATTAACAAGCTCAGTAAATGAACACAATGAAAGGCCAAAAGCTTTTCTATACACCAATAATAAATTTGCTTGGAACAAGAGTCAAGGAAACTGTCTGACTTATCATAGCCTCAAAAGGAAAACATGACCAAAGAAAAACCACAAGATAAGGAAATAAAAGACCTCACAAAGAAAATCATAAAACATAGAAGAAAGAAGTTGAAGGCATGAGATTATGAATAAGCCCTCCCATTTTTTTGGATAGAGAGAATTAATGTTGATAAAATGATAACACTACTAAAAGCAATCTAATATTTAATGTAATCCTCATAAAAGACCATAAAATATGGACATTCTTAATAGAGCTTGAAAAACAAAATTAAAATTCATATAGAAGCACAGAAGACTACAAATTGCCAAAGTAGTCTTGAAGGAAATAAATAATCCTGGAAACATCACAGTACTGGGCTTCAAAAACCATTGTAAATCTACAGAAACAAAAGAAGAATTGTATCACTGGGTGGGGGAGATGTCACAGCCCAGGGGACAGAATTGCACAACCAGAAATGATCCCAATGTACTAATAATCTACCCCATGTGTAGCTCACTGATTCTTGGCATAACTACCAAAATATGTTAGAGATAGGGCAGCCCCTTCAGCAAATGATGTTGGGAAAACAAGATATCTGCATGTAGAACATTAAAATTAAATTCCTATGTTTACCCTGTACCAGATCAAAGATCTTAATGTAAGTCTTGAAACTTTGAAACAGATAATGGGAAAATAAGTCAACAGAAATCCACTCACGCATACTAAGAAAATGAGAACTCTCATAAGGAGTCCTTTGAGCATGGCATGGTTGGGGAGACATTTGAGAAATGAGCCAGAAGTAATACTCATGTTTCCTGCTGGTCACACATAGATCAGGAGTCAGATGAGGACACACAGAAGTGCTTGGAGTAGGGTTCATTTGATCAACCATATCCTGGAACTTACCTAACTCTTAAAGGTCAAACAGTTTCTTGTTCATGGTTGACTAAAAGGGAAATAAGTTTGTCACTCTGTAACAGAATCACTGACTACCCACTGGTTATCCAGAAGGCAAACAGGCGGATAAGGAATCTTAGTCACCCTATTCACTTGAATAGGAAGAGATTAACTTAAAATAAAGGCTAACAGAGTACCTTTTTGAGAAAAGATTTTGTTTCCTGAATCATGTCTGGGGTTGGCAAAACCAAAAAACTTCTCAGAGCTTATCGTCTTAGTCTCTATAAATTTTATATTATGTGCATTTTGTCTGTTTACACAAGCTTGTGTATATGTATATTTGGGTGTGGTATATGTATGTGTGGTGTATGCATAGAAGCGTGTTTGGGTGTGTGTTCCTTTGTGCATGTGCAACAAGGTCTTTCACTGAATCTGGAGCTAGGCTGGTGACCAGAAAGACCCGGTGATCTTCCTATCTCTGTCCTCTACCTCCTCATTTGGGGTAAAGTATGAAGTAAACTTACATTAATAATTAATTAATTAATATTGATAAATTGACAAGATCACTAAAAGTAATCTAACACATGTGGCACACAGGTAGCTATGCCTAGCTTTTTACAGGAGTACTGAGCTCTGAACTCGGGTCTGAATGTTTTCACAGTGAGCACTATTACACACTGAGCCATCTCTACAGCACCCATGTGTGCATCTTTATAGTCAGGCTTTGTGAGTGCAATTTGGCAGTATTTACCTGAAATAAGCACAATGCGAAGATAGTACAATTTGTGAATATCTTGAAGAATTCAGAATATTTGACATTCTCTATAATTGATACAGATGCTTAAAAACAACCACTTCTAAAGTAATTCTGTATGCTTCGCCAGACCTTTACCACACTCCACTGTTAATCTTATCCACAATCTATAATGCAATCCATCTCATTTTGAGTAGTAAGGACGATTGGAAAATTAATGCAGAGGTTTTAGAGATGCCGTAGGACTATAAAGATACATCTTTCTTATAGATATGAACACTTACCTCTGATTGTCCCCCAGTACTGGATGATAAGAACCTGTTGCTGAAGGAAACAGACACTTTGGTTGCAGACTACAAAGAAACCATCCTGGAAACTGAGTCGGAAGTTTCCTCCATACTGGTTAGCCCCCATGGGACTGAAAGTTGCTGTGGAAGCAGCTGGGTGAGAAAAGCCAGTGAAGGTCTGTTCCAGCTTTAGACTTTACATGCTACAACACAAACTTGTTGGGTAAGAGATAACTTGGCCATGACTGTAATGGGATAACCAATTAATTTCTGATTGGATCTGAGACTCCCTCCATTGGAAATAATTTAAGTTGAATACTATAGATCTGGCCAAAGGCCTACGCCTATGGAGACCAAAAGTACAAAGGATCAATCTTCAACTTTTGCTTTTGCTAAATGGACAAACTACCTCATAATTAGTTATGCCCATGCCCAAGACTAGTTCTGTCTTCCAACTTGATCAAAGTAGCTTCTTTTGTGGTAAATCAGTTAATGCACACACTCATGGTTGGTCAAATTGCTGAGAATAAATAATAAGCAAATGCTGAACTTTAGACAGGACAACCATATCACTTCTGCCAAGGCTCAGGAAACATCATGGAAGAGGATCTGGAAATAATGTAAGAGCCAGATAGTAAGGAGGAGGCCATAAAATGCTTAACAGCTACAACGTGACCCTCAAGAACTCACAATTGTGGTTTTCTATGTAGGGCCTGCACAAGAAAGTCACAAGTGTTCAGTCACAGATGTGGAGGGCCTTATGAGGCTGAGCCCCACCGGGGGGGGGGGGGGGTGTTATATTTGAGAGGACCGCTAAGTGTAAGGAAGTAATTGTTTTCAGAGCTGTATCCACTGGTGAGTTACCCATCCTCCAGTGGATAGTTTCATCCTCATGCCCATGCAATTGGCCTGGTTAACTCTAGAGGGTCACAAAACAAAAATAACAACAAAACAAGAAGACAAGAAGTGGAATGAGGACCCAGTGAGAGGAGGAAGTGGGAGCTGGAGGAGGATCAGAGAGGGTGACCAGGAAGTCACACACACACACACACACACACACACACACACACTCTTGAGAGAATAAGTATAAATTTTAGATTTTTATTTTTGTGTGTTTCACAGCAGAAAGCTTCATTTTTATTTGGTATTTTTGAAGCCTTGACAATCATTTTATCTACCATCATTACCAAATGTAACAATGTCAGAAACATTCAAGAGTATATTAAAATAAAAAGTCTGTTTCAAAATGAGTTTCAAATGTAGAGTTCCCTTAGAAAGGCGACTCAAATGCTACAAGAAACAGAGGCAGTGTGACTAATAAGAATTGTTGATAATCAGAGGACTAGAGACACTCCAAGTAAGATTGCAACACAGGTGTGGGCCTGAGGGATAAAAATTTATCATGACTTTTAAACAGTGTTTGTCACCCATCGCCTCATTTTTCAGGTATTGGTAAAGAAAACAGTGTACACTCTATAATGTGTTTAACTGAAATATGACACTTTGGACAGAGCAGGCTAGAGCACATGGTCACTACCCTCGGCCGCACAGGCACTGCCCGTGACGCAATGGTATAAGGCAAAACACAATTGAGTACTGTTGCTTGGGCAGTACTGTGTGGGTTCACAACATCTTCATGCTTCAGATGAACTCTGACAGCCGTAAAAGCTGCAGTCACAAAGGTCACTCATTCTGAATGTCCAGTGTCTTTGTGTGAGAGCTTTCCAAAAAGAAAATATCCGACCCATTTCACCTGAAAGGAGGCCAGAAGGTACTGGCTTAGAACTAACTGTGCACTTCACTTGGAAAAGAAAAGGAAGGTCACACAGAGAAAAAGAATAAAAGTATGTGTAAAGAGGTCTTGTGAATTCCTCTCCAGTTCACTACCATTATTAGATTCTACACCTTTTGTTCCAACCACATTTCTACATGACTGTCCTTTCATCATTCAACTGAAGCATAGGTCTTCCATGTTTTTATTTTTGAAGGATCTTATGACATAAAGTTTGCTCATCTGCATTTGTTAGGTGACCATATATCTGACAGAACTCCTGAAGAAAAGTCACTTTTGAGTCACATGACTCAATCAGAGATTGCAGTCTATTTGTCTGGATTTGCTGATTGTAGACCTACAATGAGACAGAATGTCATGGCGGTGAGAGTAAGTGGAAGAGGAGGCTATTCAATCTATGGTGGAAAGAACACAAAGAGAGGGACAGAAAGGACACAGTCCTTTGATTAGGTCACACCTCTTAAAGCTATCGCAACCTCTCAGAAGAGTACCACTATATGGGACTGTAAGTAGGTACAGCAGGAAAACACTGCACATGGGCATTCTCCGTGGAGAGAAAGAATAGTTTAATAAAAAAAGCTGCCTGTGCACCTCGGACAGTAGAGGACATCCACAGCTGCAAAGCTGGTGAGGTTTTCCAGGGGAGTATGGAGAGCGGAGAGCTCAAAAGTGGGAGCAGTCAGGGGGTAAGCATGTAGACACTGTCAGAGGAGGTGCTGGAACCTGTGGTCAGGAGTGTTCAGCATTAGGGCTTCTGAGAAATGCTTAGAGCCAGGGTCCTATGCAGGAGTAGCCAGTGCTCTTAACCAGGCTGAGGCATCTCTCCAGGTCCCCCAAAGTGCCCCTTAACATGAGGACCAAGAAAATATAAACTAAATCTGTAAAATAAATATTTATGAAATAGAGGGAGAAAATGAACAATCAGTTCAGCATTGGACAGAAAGGGGGAGAATATACTTATTAACTAGGATAACAATTATAAAGTTTTATTTAATAATTCAGCAGTAAATGTCAAAGCCTTAAAAATGTTCATGCCCTTGTTACCAGAAACTCCCATCACAGTAATTGATTCAAGCGACAACTGAGCAAGACCAGTTGTGGATGGGGAGTTGGTGGAGGTGGGAGGAGGAGGGTTGTGAGGCCATCCTGGATTATACAACCAGACTCATCGCATAACTAAAACAAAATGAAAGGAAAAAGGAGAAGCAGATAACAGCCGAGTGACACGGACTAGGGTACCTGCACACTTAGGAGAGGTTCAAAGTGAAAAAAAAAAATCTCTTCTTGGATGGTAAAAATGGGTGGTAGTTTTTACCTGAATTATTGGACAGCCAGGAAATGAATCAAGGAAGCCACTTCAGATCCCACTGTTAGGATAAAACAATACCAGGGCAGGACAAAATATCCCTTATTAGGAAAGACTCAGGAAAACAAAAAGGGGGGGGCAGTTAATGCCACATTCTCATTGCTCTTCTAAATTCCCAGTATAGATGAACTAAAATCCAAGGAGAAACTCCACTGTATTCTGCTTCTCTTTGGGTAATAAAGGAAAAAATCCCTTTAATTTGATGAAAAGTGTGAACTGGAAAAAAGTTGTCAGAAAACAAAGCAAAACAAAAACCAAAAACAAACCAACTAAACAAAAAGCCTGTTTTAAAGAGTCAAGGATGTGTAATAATAAAAAGAGGCTATCAGTCTGAAAAAAGTGGGATGTGGGCTGCGTGGTGGGGGAGTGTTGGAGGGAGGAAAGGGAAGTGATGTAATTATATTTTAATTAAACCAACATCTTAATAAAAAAAAAGATTCTAGGTTGATGCCTAATTAGGACCTCTGTGGTTGTGGATAAATGGAATGCTGTAGATCCTAAGTCAAGTTTTCCTGACCTGAAGATAACCCCTTTAAGAGTCATTCATTGCCCACCTCTGATTCTGACCTAGCTTCCCTGTGACTATCTGATGATTATCAGCATTGGGTATGTATGACTTTAACACACCACTACCTCTCACAAAATCCAAAGCCAAGAATGACACCAGACAACATGTAAAACATGTATCAGGGATTTTTTTTTACTTGATATGATACCTCCATTAATGTATTTTAAACATTTTTTAAATGGATTTTGGTTTAGGACTCCCTATAAAAACTTCATGAAGCAGTTATCACATTGCAACATGATATTTGTGGTAAATAAATCCAGAACATGATCACTCATACTTGTTTCCAGAATAAATTATATCTTACTCCCTTTAAGGTAAGAGAGAGTTGGTGTTGTGGAATATTGTTTTAACCGGGCAAAGATGTGTTACATTTGTTTGTGCTGTGGAGTATTCCTTTGGCTATGTAAAGTAAAAAAGGTGTGTTACACTTGTTTATGCTGCATTTGTTTAGTTATGTGAAGTTGTGTTGCATTTGATCCACCTTGCCTGCCTGAGGCATCTGATTGGTCTAGTGAAGAGCTGAATGGCCAATAGCTGGGCAGAGAAAGGATAGGAGGGGCTGGCTAGGAAAGAGAAAAAATAGGAGGAGAAATCTAGGCTCAAGAGAAGAAGGAGGAAGAGGGAAAAGAGAATGTGGGAGAAAGAGAGGGACATGCCTGGGGCCAGAAGCCAGACAGCCACCAGACAGACAGACAGGAGAAGCAGTAAAAGTAAGATACACAGAAGGAGAGAAAAGTAAAAAGCTCTGAAGCAAAAGGTAGATAAAGAGAAACAGGTTAATTTCAGTTAAAAGAGCTAGCCAGAAACGAGTCTAAGCTAGGCTGAGCATTTATAACTAATAAGTCTCCATGTCATGATTTGGGAAATGGTTGATGCTCCCCCCCCCCCCGCCCAAAAAAAAAGCCTGGTACAAGCTATGTTCTTGCATAGACAGAAGCAAATTGATAGTTTTCATTTTTCTCTAGACACAAAAACCTTTACTTTCTTTATTTTAAAATATTTTTATACAATATATCTTGATCACATTTCCCCTCCCTTAACTCTTCCCAGACCTTTCCACCTTCCTACCTACCCAACTTTATGTTCTTTCTCTTTCAAAAAAAAACCAGCAAAAATACAAAAATAAAAACAAACTAAAATATACAATAAGGTAGAAGAAAATACTGGTGTTTCTGTATCACATTAAGGTTATAGATCTTACAAGGAGATATTACAAATGCAGTTTGAACAAGAATAAGGTAACTATGCTAACTAATGGGCCCCAAAAGGTCAAAAGCTAAGAAACCATGATATGCATTGCCCCAGGAGAGATGTCAACCTGAGGGTGAGACCCTCATGGTCTGTAAAAAAGCAAAAAGTAAACAAAACAAAACAAAAAACCCCATGCTTCTGGTTATATAAAAAGAATATTATTAATCTATTTCTCAGAATGTGTCTGTCTATTGTACTTGGCAAAGGAGAAGTGATGGCTTAGTTTTATACACCAGAATTCTGTAGATGCTATAGCTCCTAAGTACCCTAGACATACACATCACAGAGCAGCTAGAGAAGTAAACTGTGGCTCCAGGAACAATGCCAGGATTTCAAGTGAGTCTCCCAGTGTCCTGTCTTGTCATCAGGACACATGAAAGGCTATTCTCAAGACGACGGGGGTTGACTGCAAGAGCTTCTTTGGTTTTGAAGCCTTTTCACCAACACTTGCAACTACCTACGTTTATTTAGGAAAGGGCCCTCAGTTATCGGTCAGAGTAGAAGTCAAAGCCCCAGTATTGGAGAGAACAACTTTCATTTTTACTTTATATCAAATGTTACCCAAGGCACCTTTTTGAGGATCTGCAGACACTTGAGTTGGATACACACACACACACACACACACACACACACACACACACACACACACACACACA
>CABHPQ010002425.1:0-20475 GCA_902168405.1 Peromyscus aztecus | reverse complement strand
ACACACACACACACACACACACACACACACACACACACACACACACATTTTTGAGAGAGTTTCTCTATGCCCTGAAATTCTCTATGTAGACCAGGTTGGCCTCCAATTCACAGAAATCCACCTGCCTCTGCCTCCCAAGTGTTGGGATTAAAGGCGTGCACCACTACACCTGGGAGAAATATACACATTTTATACTAAAAACTCCTCATGCCTTATCTCCACAAAATGATTCCTTTCTGTCTTCTTTATCTGTAGAAGACATTTTGTTTTTTCTTACTAGTAATGAAATAATTATGTTCCAATGAAAGCTGTGTCTGAAAGATAGGAAAAATGTGTTAATGGTCCTGTAGAAACTTCCCTCGTCTCTTTGGCTAAAGACAGGACAAAAGTCTGACATAACTGCCCTCATTTTGTGTTTTCTCCATCTTCTCTGTAAAACACAGACAAGCCACTGTCCCAGTCCTTCCGTTTCAGGAACAGCAGAGTTGAGCAGGATGAATGAGGGTAATTATTTGTGAGTGCAAGGATCTCCCTGGGAGAACGAGTCTATACTCTCAAGCAATAAGGGCTTAGATCATTTTGCAGAACAAGAACTAAGACAGTGATGAAACATAGCACCCTGAGTAAGACTGTCCAGTTACACAGTCCTCTTCATACTTTTATTTGAATTTAAAATCCATGGAAGTATACTAAAGATGGAGGTGTGGCCATCAGTCCTTTTTGCTTCTCCCAACATGGGCACATTAGTTTATTATCCTCTCTTTACCCATCACCATTATTCTCTTTAACTGGCATATTGAGAATGGTGGCCCATTTTAATATGCTGTGTGTATCCCCTAAAGCCAGGATTTTTGCACTGTGACTCCAATTACACTATGAACTAAAAGGAATTAGGGATCATTGTAATCACTTAAAATCAAATTCAATACCACATAAACATTAGAAACATGAGGATATGTAAACAGTACTTAGCTACACACAACCACACACATGTGAAAAACAAAGATTTTTTTATTTTTGTCTAGAAGTTATCAGTTTTTAGGTTGGACTATTTATCTGACATTTCCTCCATTGCCTTAAGCAATCCTTAATCATAAATCTGTGCTTCCAAAGATGTGACTCCTAAAAAACAAAGTAGAAAACTTTAATCTCAAGGACATGGAAGCTAATCTCAGCATAGATAATGGCATAAACTGTTTGCAGGAAGTCACTGCATGGTTTCAAAATGACCATTTTTTTTTTCAAATTGATTAAGATAAGAACCTTGAAAAATCTGTTTTTTGGATGAGGAGAGTACACAAGCCAAAAGGCAAGCTCCTCATATATTAATGTCACACACACAGCAAATTAAAGCCACCCTGAATGTTTATCCCACCACATACACACATACACCTGAAAGTCGGCATGCTAATAATAAATAAATTTTGTATGAAATTGGAAAAAATATGCACAAATGAAGTGGCCACAGGATTTGTCACCATTATTCGAAAGAATTCCAGGGAGTTGTTTGAGTTTTCTGTGTGAGACTCAGAAAAAAAAAAACCCATTACATGGAAATAGTTATCATGACCACACAGGACAAAATTACATTAAACCAGAATGTATTTTAAGTAAAAATAAAGTTGAAGGTTTACATCTCTGTATCTTTGAGATGGAAGAAAACCCCAATGGAAGCAAAAAGGGGTCTAGAGTTTATGCAAACTTAAGTTAATAATGTTCCATGTGTCACAGATAAACAATAGCAGAAAGTGGACAGCTGAGGTAACTTAATTTTGTAACTTTAGTTTTGTAAAGATTTCAAATCAGCCTGCTGAGAAATAGGGCAGAATTTTCCTCCTTTATCTGACTAATCTTTCTGATTTTATTGTAGTTTAAAGATTGTCTTCTTAATTCAATTTTCATCATGGGAGGTGACTCTCATCTCTTCATGTCTATGGGTCCTTGCTAAATGTGAGGGGGGGGAGTGTAATAATTAATCTCAGGTAGTAGGTTTCTGCTCTGGAAGGGTCTGTGCTCTGGGTTGGGGTCAATAGGATTTTGAGCAAATAGTTCATTTGCATGTCTTCTAGACTCCCCACAGACCCTCTGTTCCTCCTTAGCAGACCAGCAAGAAGTTAACCACTAAGAATAGACCCTTCCTCATAAGACAAAAGCAAATGTTAAAATAGAAAAGTTCCTAGTAAATAGAATGGTTCTTCAAAGATTCTTCCTAGTTTCTCCTGGCTTTAGTGAAGGTCTATTTTTGAAGGGATGTGGCCTTTGTCTGAAGGTCCAGGGTGTCTCTTAGGGAGGAGGTGAAGCATGTGGTATGTGTGGATGATTGGAAGCTCCACTCCTTGTTTACATCACAGGACTTGATTGAATTTTTATGGTGACTTAGGGCTCCAGAAAGTGAGGAAAGTTACTTCTTCTCCTGAGCTCATTGTTTGCCCTTTGGGAAGCAGGTTTGGGACATAAGCAGAGGTTGTCTAAAATACTAAAGGTATCTCTTTTGGTCTTACTTTACATTGTCTCCTCCCCTGGTGGATTGTCATGAAGGTCTGAATGTGAGTGAGTCATTTTAGACCAACTACCTTGATGTCTACAAAAGAGGACCAGCTCAGGAGAGTGTTAGGGTTGAAGGCTCCATCATTGGGCCACTCTTCTTCCTCACCAAGCCTGTAAAAGGACTAATTGGTGCTACAGTCAATTATTAATCTTTCTCTTTTGGGTTTCAGGATCCAACTTACTCCAATTCTTGAGAATGTGCCTGGTGAGAATCCAAAGAAACTCTGAAAGTGATTTTCCCATGATTCTAAGAAGAGAGCAAGAAATGGGAGGTGTCTAGAGGTGAAGGATGTTTTATTGTTCTTTTGTAGAGTCCTTAAGAAACATGATAGTGCTGTGGGATGGTCTGTATGTCAAATGCTCTGATTGGTCAATAAATAAAACACTGATTGACCAGTGGCCAGGCAGGAAGTATAGGCAGGACTAACAGAGAGGAGAATTGAGAGAACAGGAAGGTGGGAGGAGACACTGCCAGCCGCAGCCATGACAAGAAGCATGTGAAGATGCTGGTAAGCCACGAGCCATGTGGCAAGGTATAGATTTATAGAAATGGATTAATTTAAGATGTAAGAACTGAATAGCTAGAAGCCTGAGCCATTAGGCCATACAGTTTAAACAATATAAGTCTCTATGTGTTTACTCAGTTGGGTCAAAGTGGCTGTGGGACTGGCAGGTGAGAGAGATTTGTCCTGACTGTGGACCAGGCAGGACTGGAGAAAACTCCAGCTACATGATAGTTAGAGCATTCCCCAAATCTCCATAGCACTACTAAGTAATCCAGTCAAATTTGACGTAACCTACAGGAGGGTTAGAAACACACATATGTAGCCAACTGGCTCTTGACACAGTACAATGTCAATGCATTAGAGAAAGGACAATCATTGTGATCAATGGCCCTGAAAAAATTGGACCTGGGCATGGAGAAGGATAAAAACAAACCCCAACTACGATAAAAATGAACTTGGAACAAATGAAAATCTAAATGTAAGAACTGAATGATGAAATTACTGTCAGACTTAGGCCAAGGTTCTGTGCATCCCTAAAGGCCAGGCTCAGTGCTGATCTTAAAATGCAATTTCAGGGGCAAATGGTGGCAAATGCAGGAAGTTTCCCTCAGCATTCCTGGGAGGACAGAGAGGAATCTGTGTTTCTCACAGCAACAGTAATTTTAGGGTTACCCGTGGAAGGAGTAAAGGCAAAGGCTGATTGTTTGCATAATTGATGATGTTGCTTAGGCTGTTTTCTGGTTGATCATTATCTTATGATCTGCCAGGTGAGTTCTTAGCAACAATATGAAAGTTGCTACCAAATGAGGGGTACTTTGGAATCATCACTCCAACCAACCAGACCTGCTTGCTCCTGGAATCCAAAGTGACAGGGGATTGAGTTGCTCAGGTAGACAAGTCAGAAAGACAAGGTAGTCAGTTCACACAATGAATGGGTTCTCCTTCAGGTTTAGGATGGCAGCACACTTCTAGCTGCTGCTAACAGCCTTGTGTCTATGGTGTCTAATCTTTTCCCTCTAGCTGAAGCCTTTATGGAGAAGCATTCACTGACAAAGAGGAGAGGGTTTGGCTCCTTCTTTAAAGTTGTCTTATTGGTGTAGAATATGATGGCAGCCATTGTTTGGGGATTCCAGTCTCTGGGTGAAGATATAATTTTTTTTTATACTTAAGATGATCAAAAAAAAATATTGGAGAGTTATTGTAGAAACAATCTGTATTAAAACACAGATTCTTAAAAAAAAAAAAAACACACCTGAAAGCACAGAATGGCTTTGAATAGGGGGAAAAAGGCCAACTGATATGATCTGGGGAATTGGCAAACAATGTACATGCATAAGAGATTATATACAGGACTACAGATGAGAATTAAAGTCCAGCAGTCCTGAGAAATGTTCACGGAAACAATAGTCCACTCCTGTGTTTATAAAAAGTGACAACCTGTCCAAGAGACCACTATACTCTTGTGTTTATTGTGGCACTATTCACAATACCCAATAATGTAAACTCCCTAAATGTCCATCAACTGATAAATGGATAAAGAACACACAATAATCACACACAACTGAATGCTATTAGGCAGGAAAAAAATGAAACCCTGTGACTTGTGACAACAAAGATTGAACTGATGATCTGGACAATATCTTAATTAAGAATCGTTTTCGGATGACTCCGTCAAGTTAAAGCTAACTAGAATAGTTGCTATGCCACAGTTAACTAATAATAAAAAAAGTTATTTGCATAATTTAATTTTACAGACTGATCTATTGATCATGTTCCATTCATTTAAGAGTATAATATGACCATTAACATTTGTTCAATTTCATTGTTGTTCTGTTTTCCTGTGGTGATATTTTGTCCCTCAATATATTGTGCACCCTAATACACTTATCTGGGGTCAGAGAACAGAACAGCCACTAGATAGACATAGAGGCCAGAAAATGGTAGCACATACACCTTTAATCCTAGCCTTCTGGAGGCAGAGATCCATCCAGATCTCTGTGAGTTCAAAGCCACACTAGAAACAACCAGGCATGGTGACACATACCTTTAATCCCAGAACTTGAGATCTCATGTTGCTTGGGAAAGACACATGCCTTTAATCCCAGGAAGTGATGGCAGGAAACAGAAAGGTACACTGAGGCGTGAGGATGAGGGGCTAGAAGCTTTTAAGCTTCTAGGCTTTTAGCAGTAGTTCAGCTGAGATCCATTCAGATGAGGACGTAGAGGCTTTCAGTCTGAGGAAACAAGATCAGCTGAGGAATTGGCAAAGTGAGGTTGGATGTGAATTGTTCTGTTTCTCTGATCTTTCAGCATTCACCTTAATACCTGGCTCCGCTTATTTCATTTATAAGACCATTTAGCAATTCATCTCACACTTTCCCTCATCTTCAGTGCTGAGGATCACACACCAGGCTCCAAACACACTAGGCTAGTGGGTACAGCATCAGATAGCTGTCTTAGCCCCAATATTAGTGATGTCCTTAACTTCTTTATAAGAATATAATAAAATTGCATTTATTCCTGGCCTCTAAATTCAGGTATAGTTCATAGCTCTATAGTTTTCTGGCCTTAGATAACCCCAGCCTGGCTTTCTACAATCCCTAAAGTAGGGCTATGTGTTTAAGGGTCAATACTGAATTTTGGCCTTTGTATGTATAATAAAAGTCACAATATTGAGGAAAGGAAAGTAAAATGCCTATATCCATAATTTAAGGACATATCCCAGGAGTTTTAGATGCCTTTTCTTCTTATGTGTTAGGGATTGACGCTTGTTTACATATTATTATTATTATTAGTAGTAGTAGTAGTATTATTTTGAGGAGGGATGCTAAAAATCTAGAAACTTAGGTTATTAGATAACATTCTGAAAAAAATGAATAGATATTGAAAATTAATGAGCAGCATTTTAATTTTTAACAAATTGGCTTTGTTTATTTAATTGGGATAATTGGATATATTTTAAGCATTTTACTGGAAACATGAAGGTATGCCATAACTGGATCAGATGCATTTTATAGTCTCTCTCTTTTTTTTTTTTTTTTTTGGTGTTTTGAGACAGGGTTTCTCTGTGTGGCTTTGTGCCTTTCCTGGATCTCGCTCTGTAGACCAGGCTAGCCTCAAACTCACAAAGATCCGACTGCCTCTGCCTCCCGAGTGCTGGGACTAAGGGCATGTGCCACCACCACCCAGCTGATGCATTTTATAGTACTTCTCTGCATATTATTATAAATGTCAGTATTGGAACCAGGATTGGTGGCACACGCCTTTAAATCCCAGCACTTTGGAGACAGAGGCACTTGGATCTCTGAGTCTGAGTCCAGTCTGGTCTACAGAGCACAAAACGAGTTCCAGGACAGCCAGGGCTACACAGAGAAACCCTGTCTTCAAAATTCAAACAAAACTAAACATAAATATCAGCATTTTCACATTCAGTTATTCAGTATTTTCGATGAACTATGTCAATACATTTTTATGAAGGGGAAGCATTCTAATGCTACTGATAATATAATTTGTAACAACAAGGTAAACTGAAAGAGTTCTAGAAGAATGTTTTTCATTAACAAATGGCATTATCCAAAATCTGGCAAGCCTCACCTTGTGTTCAGGTTCTGATACACTGTACTAATGATGGAAAGAAGACAAAAGTTCGTTATCTTTAATGCTAATTGCTAAGATGCCCATTTCCTCTCCATCAACACTCTGCTTAGAAATTATTACAGCATGCTTATAAAGCATGAGATAAGAAAACATCCTGGCTTCCTCCTTCCCTCTCCAATAAAAGCCTGGACAAGCTCTCAGTTCCCAGGTTGGCACCATGGCTGTCCTGGCTTCCTGGGTCTGGGTACTGGTTGGCTGCCTTTCTGCTGCTGTAGCAGAGGATTCTAGTATAACAACCCCATACCCTTATCTCTGGGAAGAGAGCCCTGAACAGTTAAGCGATTATAGGTTTGAGGATGGAAAACACATAATTAACCCATGGGTGTTCACTGATAGAATGGGGTTGTATAGAATCCTACTGACTCAGACAGCCACTTATTTTGCAACATATGGTCCAGAAAATGAACAAAATCTTTTGTGGGGATTGCCTTTTCAGTTTGGATGGCAGTATACATCAGGTAAGAAAGAATCTTTTTCTCCTATATACCCATGTATTCCTGAGGCATTAGGAAAATGGGGTTATCCCCATATCTTACATTGCTGTCCAGTTTTATGTCAGCTTGACACAGGCTGGAAACATTTGAGAGGAGGGAATGTCAGTTGAGAAAAATGCTTCTTATGGATCAACCTATAGGCAAGTCTTTGGGGGGCATTTTCTTGTTTACTGATTGATGTGAAAGGGCCCAGCTCACTGTGGGTGGTGCCATCCCTGGTATGGTGGTCCTGGGTTCTATAAGAAAGCAGGCTGCGCAGGCCATGAGGAGTGAGCCAGTGAGCAGTACTCCTCCAAGACCTCTGCATCAGCCTCTGCCTCCAATTTCCAGCCCAATTTGAGCTCCTACCTTCTCTTACATCCATGGATGGTGATTCAATATAAATAAGCCAAATCCTTTCCTCTCCAAGTTGCTTTGGATTGTGGTATTTCATCACCGCACTAGTAATCCTAGCTAAAACACTCACACACGTCTCTTTGAAAACTGATTCTTTGTGTTTAGTTTTTAATCTCCTCATAGTCATTGTTTCTTGTATTCCTAGTTGTCCTTAACCACAGCTCCTTACCCTGTGAATTGGTTGTTTCTACTAGACACTTCAATGACACACAGGCATAGAGACCAAGCAAAAAGACACATCCCTTCTAATTTGTTGAGTATTTTCAAAATAGTTACCACCACACTGCTGACTACACATTTCTTCCTGTTCCTATGAACACACAAGGGGGTATTCCTTACAAACAGGAGTGGTGTCAGACTATATTGACCTTCTTGTGAGTCCTAATTGCCATTGCCTGATCATACGCATGAAATTATAAACAAGTGATGCCTTGTTAATGGTGATCTGTGTCATTGGTTGCTTCTCCTTGGAAACCAAACTCTTTTCAGTGAATATCCATGGAAGATGTTTGGGGGCAACATATTCATTTATGAAAGGATAGTTCTTTCTGGCTGATAGAAGAAGTGCCTGAGGAGATTGGTGCCCGATGCCTGATTTATACAGCTTACTCATTGCTCAGCAAGTAAGAAAATAGATGAGGGAAAGAGAAGGGAGAAGGGGAATGGTGCCAGGTTTGGAGAAAGAGAAAGATTACTTTCTGATGTTCTGATGTTGATGTAATGGACAGTCAGCATGGAAAATACTTCTGATAACTTCTCTCAACTTATGTAGAAATCTCATGGATACTGAATATTGTCATCTCCACTTCACAGTATGGTGCAAACTGACAGGCACACGATCATGTCATTTAGAAAACGTAGACCTAAGGTTTGGTTTGACCTTTAGCCCACCTCCTTTTCTGTGAGTGACTGTGGCTTCCATGACTTTTATTAGCAGCTAGAAAAGGCAGGGAAATGTGAAGTTATGTAAGTAAAACTACCTATAGCTTATAAATTGAATGTCAAAACTTTGATATGGCTGAAAAACAGAAAATAATTTGGGTTAGAGATAAGAAACAAAATATAAAAATGATGGGAAGTAGAATATAAGTAAATTGCAAAATTTTGTACCTATTCATTAAATGCATATATTTAACAATTTTAAATGTGTATAATAAGCAAATACAACTGTGTATTCTTTGTCCTCTAGGTAGATTAGTTGATCCCACTGGAGGAACAGACTGTGGCTATGAACTTGGAGACCCTCTGTGTGTGTCTGTGGACAGTTGGTGGGCTGGTAGGTTCACTTTAGCAAACTTGTACCTTTACTTCAAAGAACACATTTAAACCCCAATCGTAGAGACAGAGACAAAACTGAAACAGTTCTGCTCTGTTTGCAAGATGAGTCTACTTCAACATCTACCAGTGGCCTTGGTGACATGTGGTATGACTGACCAGTCAAATCATGATTTCTAGGGATGTGTTCAGACTTTTCATAGGATTAAATCAAGGAACTGCAAAGGTCATGGCCTCTAGGGACCAGCACTGTCAGTGATGTGACAGGTTCCCAGGGGAACATGGAATCTTTGAAAAGAGAAACCAAGATAATAGTGCTTTTCCATTTTACTAGGAAAAAACGGGCTAAACTGAAACTCACAAACTTGCCATACTAGTATTATACTTTATTTGGCCAATCTATAACTAAGGCTTTAGTCATGTTTTCAATACTAAAAATAACTTAAATATATTTTCTAATTCTTTCATGATGTGTTTTGGTTTGAAATTAATTTACATAGAAATTTATTGTAGTAATTTGCAAATAATTAGAAATGACATTGTATTAAGTTTTACTTTTTTGGGGGGATGACTCATAAATAGTATGAACCACTAGGTATTTCCCTTGTGCTAACTTGAGCCATTCTTTTCAAAACTCATAAACAGACTTGTCAATAGCTCTAGATATCTGATTGGCTTAGTAATTTGGAGTGGTAAGAATGAGTACGAGCCAATTACTTAACTAAATTAAAACATTTAAATCTGATGGACTTGCTTCTCTATAACTGCAAAGTTTGAAGTCCTGAGAAGCTTATTGGGCTGTGAGACAAAACTTCCAGCTTTAGAGAAACAGGATAAAAGGATTCAGTGATGATGATGTATAAAAATTAGACTAAGTTGTGAATCATAAGATATGCATTTTCTGAACACATAACAATGCTTGATTATTTATAAAAAATTAAAATCAACAATGTAATCTCATTGGGAACTTCTGTACCTTTCTGTGAACAATATGACAGCTTTTCTTCCCTTATTTATTTCATGCTTTTAAGTAGGAGTGTTATCCAATCAATCAAAAATACATGGAAAATTTTCTTAAAAATATTATAATATGGCACTTCAGTATGTGTGTGTATATATATATATATATATACATTCACAATTATATGACTATTAAAATGTAAGTTGATTTTCCTCAATATTTTTTATTTGATCAATTTCTTCATCATTTGTGATCTGTGAATTTTCCCTAACAACTTATGTATGCTTCCTCACAATGAGCTCTGGCATTTGCCACTGGCTGTGGGGCTAAAGAGGCTTTTGTTTTTACAGATGTGAATTATTTTTTGAGTGTGATACCTTTCCTTGCTGCTGTTGATTCTGGCATACTGGGGATATCATCAGACCAAATCACGATTTTACCACCACCCCTGGATCAGTCCAAGTTTTGTTACGATGTTTCTGGCTGCCAAGAGCTTGTCGGTGAAACAATGGACAACTGGACCGCTTTTTTTAAGGTTCTTTTTTTCAATTTTATACCAGACTCCTCAGACACACCGAGACAAGGCTTTTTGTGAAAGTCTTTTGTGAAGGATTGTTTTTAATGCATCATATACTTTCCTTAATATTAAAATGTAAATTATAAATGGATATTTTACTCATAAGCAATGTAGAAATACAGTGCATGCCTTAGAAATCCACTATTATCATACAGTACTAACACAAAATTCATCTGTTCCCACTGCAAGTAAAAAAATACCACAAATGGCGAGCACTCAGGCCACTTTAAGAGAGTAAATAGGCATGTGAGTAATTGGGAATTTAGGTCATTGGTGAAATAGTATAAGAATCAAGATTATAGGCTTGTTTTAGACTAGTCTATCCAATTATTGAAACTGAATTAATAACTGCTCATATGTAGATGGAACTAAACAGTGATATGTTTTTCTGAACTAACCATTCGATGACCAAAATAGAATACATTCATCAAGCATAGAAGGAGCTAATCATTAATGATTTAAACATATATTTGCTGGTTCTTTGGATGGTTAATTCATTGCTTTAGATATAATTCAATTTAATTTTTAAACTTCTCTATCACTTTGAAATTTTTATGAGAATTTTAGTAATGTTGACAGAAAAAAGAATGACAATGGTTCTGTCCAGTGTAAAACATGGACATTTTTCAGACACTTGAAGTTCACTTTAACTAGATGATATGCTTTACTGAAAAGTACTGGATGTTTTCCCCTTTGCTGTTAGGCACCACTGATTGTTGCTCACATCTCTGAGCCTGGTAGAATCTGAGGGATAGTTGCCCACATAATGCTTTTTCCTCTATGCCTTAGTACATGCAGCTGCCTTCTAGTGACTTTGATGGCCTTTTGAAGCACTTATGGGCTGCTCATACCTCATCCCTGGAGTATCCTGTTGATGTCTTTCCAGACAGGTAAGAAATAGTTTTTGTCTCTGTTTTACTTTGATTTTTTTCCCATTGCTTTGACTAAAAACCATGATCAAACTCAGGAAAGAAATAGTTTGTTTCAGCTTACAAGTTATAGTCTGTCATCAAAGGAAGCCAGGACAGGAGCTCAGCAAGAACCTGGAGGCAGGAACAAGAGCAGAGACCATGGAAGAGTACTGTTTAATTCAGCTAACTTTCTTGTATAGCTCAGGACTACCTGCTCAGGGATGGCATGGCCTCCAGTGAGTTGGGGCCACCTGCACCAATTAGCAATCATGAAAATGCTTCACTACCACAGCCACGCAGGCCAATCTGATGGATGCAAGTCCTGAATTGAAATTCCTTCTTCCTGGGCATGTCCAGGCTGTGTCAAGTTGACTAAAACTAACCAGCATGGTCTTAATTCATTTTTTTTCATTTTCTTTTAGAATGATTATGATTTTTAATCTTAATAATAAACAACTAGTATAATCACGGATGATTGTAGTGGTAAAGGGCAAACTTAGAATATATTTTGGGAAGGGGGAGAAAAAATATCTGAGAAACAGGAGCTGGGAAAACAGCACAGGTGGTAACCCCTTCTATGCAAGCACAAAGACCTGAGTTCATTTCCCAGAACTGTAAAAATAGCCAAGCACCATGGTAAGTATTTATCATACTCATGCTAGGGAGGTGAAAACTAGAGGATTCCTGGGACTCACTGGCCAACCCAAACTTTGTGGTGAGTGCAGGCCATTGAGAGACCCTGTTTCAAAGGAAAAGCAAAGGTAGATCACACCTAAGGTTGTCCTCTGACCTCCACATGCACGCACACTCCCCTACACAGGCGTGCACACACACATACATAGGTAGATGTACTAATGCACACGCGTGACATCTAAGAAAAGGGGATTACATTACCTTGTGAATTGTGGTGGTCAAGTTGCAATACTTGTTATAGGTTACTTTTCGTCATTTAGAACATTTTCATGTGAGTAAAAATAAATCAATAATCAATAGAAGAATACAAACTATAAATTTTATTTTTCTTTGTATGAATGTTGTACCTACATGTATGTTTTTGTGCACACTTACATGCCTGTACCCCTGAAGACCACATAAAGATATTGGATCTCCTAGGACAGTACGGATAGATGGTTGTGAGCCACCATGTGGGTTCTGGAAACCAAACCCAGCTCCTTTGGGAATAAAACTTGAGTTCTCTGAGAGAGCAGCCTGTGCTTTTAACCACTGAGCAATCTCTCCAGGTCCCAAAACAATAGAACTCTGACTATAGGAATCATGAGTATTTAAAACATTTAAAATTTATAGTGACTAGAGGTTTTACTTTTTAGTTATATTTTCTTTCTCTTAAGGTTTTATAGATCCAAACTCTTTGCATTTAGAACAGGTCAGATTCATTTAAAAGCTGCTCTAAAATCAAACATCATGAAATTTTTGGTTATTAAATTATGTAACTATAAGGATCCTATCTTCACTAATTATAGCAAAACATTGTTTTTGATTATTGTAATCTACTTCCTGAACTTCAGGGTTTTCTTTCCCTTAGCATTTCCTTTAGTGCTAATAAATCTTTACACACAGTTATTAAAATGCTACCATTCATTTAACAAAATAATAATTGGGTATTATTTAATATTAAGAATAATAAAAGAAACCATTCAATTTGTCAATGTAACATAACTTCAACTAACTTCCATTTTGTTGGTACCGAGTCTGAGTCTTTTCTGTTGAGTCTGACACTTAATATTGTATAATTAGTGGATAGAAAGTCTAACGTTCATTTCCCTTGTGACTCCCCACAGGCTTTCTAGGTTCACTTCCATTAATGAGGAAGCTCCCCATCTTTGAGGGATATAAACCATCCCTGAAGTCACTGAATTGAGCAAAAAGCCCTGTTTCATATCCAGTGCCACCTCAGGGCTAGTAAAAGGTAGCTGAGTCTAAGCAAGACCTCTGTGCCCCTCCAGAGGCAGTGGTGGCACACATCTTGGATCCCAGCACTTTCGGGGGTGGGAGGGGCAGAAGGGTGCCTGAATTCAAGGCTAGCCATCTACAGGGTGAGTTCTACAACAGACAGGGCTACACAGAGAAACCCTGTCTTGAAACAACCAAAAATAAATAAATAAATTAATTAATGAATTAAAATTAAGAAAACTCAGCTTGAGCAGGAAAAATAGTCTTCCTCAGGGAAGAGCACACCAACTGGTTATTCAATACCAAATGATCAGCTCTAAAAACATATACACAAATAACACTATGCAGACTGAGCAGGTTATATTTACGTATTTAGGGGTGTGTGTGTGTGTGTGTGTGTGTGTGTGTGTGTGTGTGTGTGCATATATAACAACTGACCCAAGGGAAGGCCATGAATTTGTAAGAGATCTAGAAGGATTGAGAAATGATATATCTTAACTTCAAAAAATAAAAGAAATAATTAAAAAACAAAGAAATCTCAGTTCTATTCAGACTATTTTCAAAAAAAACCCTAAACTTAAATGGACACATTTATGTTTTTTTCCACAATGTCAGAATGTATCAAGTAACACTAAATTTTATGTTAGGCCAATTATGTTCCTGTAATATACTATGTACTACTAAGTTTGCTTGAACGTTATGGCCTTTGACAGTCACGGTCTCGTTAACTCCAATCTTAATTACTAATGTTCATTCCCAGATCATGTGTTGTCTTTCAGATGCATACCTATAGAGTGGCAAAGAGAGTCAGTTTCTGTACTTCCTGAGGAACCCACCCATTGAGCTGTTGGAGGTTTGCAGAAGCAGAGCTGGTTCAAAGTTGAGGGGGACTCAGGGTGAGGAGCAGGGCCGGTCTGGTCACCTGAGTGGTTCATGTAAGCAGCAGGTACCTTGCTGAACTGAAATCAGGAACAGTCCAAAGTTTAGAGCCTGCCTGTAAATCCCATAATGCATGTGTCTAAAGCATCAGTGGTATCAACATGCTGTACCAGGGATTTTCCTTCCTTGTATATGATCCTGATCTGAGTTTTCGTTTTGTTTTGTTTTTGTTTTTTTTTTATCATTTGGTGGTTTGGCATGTTTAATAATTTTACATGCCTAGTGTTTCTGGCATGTTTCTGGATATGGCTTTGAGATGCCCATGTGTTCGTGTCTTCTCGACCTAAGTTGGTATGTCAGTGGTGATGTTTTATGCATAAACAGTTACTATCAGTCTGAGCCTCCTGGTTGCTGCTGGACAGAGGTGATTGTTTGCTTTACAAACAGGGTGCAGATTTATTCTGCCTCAAATCTCTACTCAAAATGAAACAAACTCCTGTCTTGTAAAATGAAATTGCTTGAAGCAAGGCACAGCCTGAAAGCTGCTGTCTTATACAACATGGAATATCTTACAACAAAGTAATGTGGGGGCCCTGTCTCCACACAGACTACCTCTGTCGTCACTGATTGCTCACTCTTTCTGTATATACTGTTTTCTCCCCTCTATTACTCCTTCCCTCTTTCTTCTTTCTACTTTTTCTTCCTTCAGATGCTTTTTTTTTTTTAATGGCGCTGGGCATTGAACCAATTCAGGGCCTCATACATCCCAAGGCAAGCCCTCCCTGGGAGCTGCAACTCTATTCCACACCCTTTTATTTAATGGTTACCTTGAGACAGTGTCTGGCTACATTGACCTGACTGGGTTGGTCTTGATGTCAGCCTGTACCACAGTATGTATATTGTTGCTGGCCACATAAATCTATCAAACCTACCACCTTAGTTTCCCCGGGTTTCGAAAGAAATTAGGAAACGGAGGTGGTAGAGAAAACAAATTTATGTACACTTTGGCAAAACAGGGGGCAAAAGTCTCAGAATCCTTCCACTTTTCCTGCGGCAGTGTTGCGGCTTTGAAGAAAGAATGAAAGAAAGCCAGGAAACACACATAAGCCAGCTTAACTGAGAGATATGCTTTCAGAATTGCATGAAATCTCTCCATGATAGGTGAGTCTGTCCTGTTAGGCCAGGCCCTTATTTACAGCCTCTCTTCCCCCAGCATGAGATTCCTGGGGGAAATGCATTTCTCTGGGGCCCACTGGTTTGAACATCTTTGGCCTTGATATTTTCCCTCACTATCTTATCCTCCTTTGAGCTCATCCTCATCTGTGATTTTTATATCTTAATACTTCACATCTATAACATTGCTGATCACTGAACAGACAAACTAAAGAACAACCTCCTAATTTGTGCAAAGCATCACGGGATTCTGTCCACAGACTTCCTTGTAATGAGGTCTGCTTCAGAGTAACTCATTTGCACCCATCTGTCAAGAAAATGGACACTGAGGCTGCGATATGCCCTCATTTCTAAGGACTCTCTCTGCCTTCCCTCTCTATTATGACTCCCATTGCATCTCTTTACCTTTCTTGGTCTTCTTTGCCTGCTAGGGCTCATGTTCTGGTCAACTGAGGATAGGTAGAGAGTAGGTGAAAATGTTTGAGACACTTTACATATGCATATCCTTAGTTATTTTATCCTCATTGTCTGAGGATTTAGGTAAATACAGGAACATGGGAAGTAATTTTCAAAATCTTGGTTATTTCCCCCCAAATTTTTAGTTTTTTGGGGAGTTTGAAAACAGTTGGACTCCCTTTTGCTCAACTGTCCTTTGCTTTGGTTTATTTTCTCCTTGATTCTCCTCTGTTCTGGTGGGTCTTATGTCTCAGAGGCTCTCCACCCTATCTGGCTAACTTGGTTCTCTATTACATTTAAAGACCAGCATTTAGAGAACCAGAGTCCTTTTGAGGTTTTGTACAGTGAGCACACCTCTAAGAAAATCGTCCAGCTTATTGACTAATCAACTCTTTAACTACTCACAGCCTGTGGCCAACACCTTATCCTTCCACTTGAGCTCAGCTGTCCTGGAGAATAGACATTTTTCAGTCCCCTGTTCAAAAGTGAAGTCAAGACCCATAGACTGTGCATGTCAAAGTCAGCTGTTCCTGTTGTTTCCCATTTGAGAGGACAAAGACGCTTGTGTTTATGTCAAGGTGAGGCTGACCTTAGGAAGTGACATTTTAGAATCAGTCGTCACATGTTGATTTTATGAATTAAGCTACAGCTGACATGTAACAATGCACACAGATTTAGGTATTTATTCAGCTGAACGAACATTGGCCGCTGCAAGCACTGGTCAAACCACCACCTAAAGCAAAATGCATGACATTTCTATCACCCTTTCTAGAACGTTCCTTATGTCTCTTGTTTTACTCTCCTTAAAAGCTTCCTTTCTTTTTTAAAAAATATAAATTGTATACAAGTTAAACCTCTCAGATAGCAGAAATAACTTTTGGCATATTCATCTTCTAACTCAAGGTTAATAAACACTAACAAGCACAATGTATTTTTTTCTTTCTTTCTTTTTCTGTTCATTTTATCTGTTTAAAAAAAAAAAAGGATCTCATGTATCCCAAACTGGCAGCTGAAAAAGAGCTTGGCCCCATGATCTTCCTGCTTCACATCCCAGTTGTGAGTTGTAAGCATGTGATACCAGGCCTTGTTCCTATTTTTTGTTATATAGCCAAACTATATTATTTTAACATGTTTATTACATGTCAAGTATAGTGTGCCTAGGGAATGACATAAATGGAAAGTAAAATATTAAAAAGAGGTAACTAATTGGATAACCCTTCACAGATTCAGATTTAAAGTTTATTTAGCTATCTACACAGTTCCGGAAAGACAAGCCCAAATTTATGGGACTACTGAACTTCCTTTCAAAATAATCTTTGGATTTTATTTCTTGGTACTGGATGATTACTGCCAAGTGAGATTTAAATTCTGAGGAAATTAATCATAATTGATAATTTTTTCTATTTGTGTTTTAGATATCTCTATTATTCTGACAAAGAAGCCCAGTTTGAGGAAAACTGGGCTGTTGCTGTAAATTACTTAGCTGCGGCCTACCTCCCTACAACCATGAGTAGAACATACAGCTTTCAGAAGGGTCTGCCGCCTCGTGTTCTTGTTGAGACTGACATAGCCCCTTTTATTACCAACTTCACTGCTCTTCAGAACACGGTCCTCGTGTCACTCACAGCTCTTGGTGACACTGATAGACTCACAGGTAAGAATGTTTAAAGAACAGCAGACACAATTAGGACTGTATGCACTGGAAGTGTACATAAACTAATTTAAGTAGAAATATATTCAGTCAGCCTCCATAAAAATGTATGCATTCTTGTTGATATATCTTTCATTTCCTTAGCAGTTATTACAATTGATAGATGGTAAGACCATTGAGCAACTACAATTCTTTTACGTATGACCTGTCTTTTCATTTGAATGCCACACTGAACTTTGACATCTGTAATATCAGGTGAAATATAAAACATAAAATCCACATGCTCACATACAATCATTGTTTCACTCATGAAAACTTCTCTTTTTTTATACATTCTACCTTACTCTTAAGTCTAAAGAACACAAATGAGTTTCAAAAGAAAATTTGCCATCCTTAATGAAGTCACTATCTACCCGACTCATTGGATGCTTTTAATCCAATACTACTAGCCAAGAAAGAAGACCTTTACTCCATAATGGCAAAGCAGAGTGAAAAACAATCTTCATTAACTAAGTGTTTGAAGATCACTACGTCATCCCATTTTACACTTATACCTTGGGACCTTGAGATAAACTAAACGTATATACTATTACTATTTTTGTAAAGGGAAATTATTTTGAGTCCCTAAATTATAAATGAAATAAATTAGACATGAGTAAATTATGGTCAAATTTGTGGAAAACTTTGGCATTAGACTATCAGATCCACTAAATATGTTAGTGGGCCAGTCAGTTGATCTCTTTCTTCTCACCTCATCTTTCATTGTGGTATAATACTGTCAGTCAGCAGGCAGCTTTCCTTCACACAATGAACAGTAGGCCAATCTCTAGTTGGTGGATAATATTTGAAAGATTTGTATTAGAATAATCTCATTTTCTTGTAGACATGCAATATTTTATTTAATGAATTTAGTATGATTATGGAGATTTAAAAGCTATGACCCATAATACAAGATCATCCCATGTATACTTTTCCTCATCATTTATGATTCTACCACTTAGAAAGCATGACACAAAACTTTCAGGTCAGGCATTGCAAAATGATAATACTATCAGAGAAATCCAATTTTCTTTGTGAACTGATGATTTTAGTGTTAATTGATAGGAAGCAAATGAAATAAATTTGATCAATGGTTATCGCCTAATGGAACTAAGAAATGTCTTTAGGAACTGACATGGATTCATTTTATCTTTTCTAGGATCGGCATCTTTGACTGCCTGGGAATTTATCATGCGTTCAAAACTTGCAAGGGAACTATTTCTAAAAGCTCTTGAAGAGTTTCTGGGAGCATCTACTTAAAACATAAAACTTTTAGTAAACAATGAACAACTGCCTTTGGCCACAAGCAGTGAAACACAATGACTCTGATCACATTCACGTGGGCTTAGGCTTTGGGGTTTCTTGCTTGATGTTCATTTTTCAGAGTTTCCTCCATGTATTCCTAGTATTAAATTTAAATTAATTTTGCATGATAATCCTTGAACTTTAAATTCTTCAGTATTTAATTTTATGATATAAGGATACTGGTCAATGACAGTCAAATCACAAAAAAAAATCATTAAACTGATATTAAGCATGTATGGCTGTTCTGATGCTACTTTATGTTATGTAGGTTTTACAAAATGTGGAATAATAGATCCTACGGACTATTTTGAAATCAAATACCAACGTTCAACTTAAAGATTTAAATCTCATAAAATTGAATTGCAAATCGAATCCACTGACTTGTCAGGTTTGATTTGTGATTTCCTAACCTTAAGTTTATAATTACTTGTTAGCGTTCCCATCATTGACCCACATTTGTAAAGAATCCTTCAGGGTGAAGTTTCTCGTTGTTGTACCCTTTTAAGAGAGAGATGCACTGGATTGATGTGATTTTCAAAGGGCTTCTCTGTCTTCCTGCTTCAGACCCCTCCTGAGTCTGCACATCAACAAGACCCAATGGTTGGCGAACAATGTCATCATGTTTCTCAAAGCAACAGCTGTACTTCTCAGCATCAGGGTTCTATGTTGGTTACTTTTCTTCTTGCTGTAACAGAATATTTGAGAGAAGCAACCTCGGGGAGCAGAGACTTTAGTTCCCAGTTGCAGAGGACATAGTCCAACATAATGGGGAAGTCATGGCTTCTGGAGCCACAGGAATGGGTGTCTGATGCCTCTAATGTGGAGTTAAGAGCAGGAACCAAAGATTTAGGGACAGAAGCAGGGCAAGATTATACCTAATAAAGGCCTGTCTCTAGTGACTAAACTGAGCCACCCGGGCCACATGACTTTAAAATGAGGTCACCAGCTATAGGCCACATGTCCAAATACACAGGCCTGTGGAGTAAACTTCATATTCAAACTAATACAAAAACACAAGAATGAACGTGCAGAAAACTAATGATTCTGTCGAAAATAAAATGCAAGGATGGGTCCCAGGAGGTTGAAACGAACTGGTATGTGGAGAGGATGCTAAAAGACACATGTCAGCTGCAAACTAAACATGTAGGTGCTCTGCCTGCTGTCTAATGTGCCTGTCTCTTTCCCACGAATGCTTGACATGACCCTGATTTCCTGTAAGACAGAAAAAAATGCTTTTCCTCCACCAACTCCTGACCAGTTTTTCTATTTATCTACATTTCTATTTATCTACATTTTGTCTTGTGGCTTTTTACCTCTCTTCCATCTTGCATCTCCTATTTCCTCTCAGTCCTGTGGTGTCTCCCCCACCCTAGATTCATCCCCCCCCCACGCCTCTCTCACTCTCTCTGCCTAGAAGTCCCACCTAACCTCTTCTTGCCTAGCTATTGGCCATTCAGATCTTTATTAAACCAATCAGAAGGCACCTTGGCAAAGACACATCTTAACGTGTACAACAAGATTATCAAGCTACAGAGGAGCCTGGCTGTTTCCTTCTACAGCATTATCTGATATCTTATTTTAGTGTATAAGTCCCAGCTTATACACAAAAATTAGAAAATTGACAGGGCTTGAGAGATGGCTCAATGGTTAAGAGTATATATTGCTTTTACAAAAGCCTTGAGTTCAGTTCCCAACACCTTTTGGAAATGTGGCTCTTGTCACAACAGTGACCGCAAC
>CABHPQ010002424.1:30898-73760 GCA_902168405.1 Peromyscus aztecus | reverse complement strand
ATTGTGCCGTGTCTCTATTACTAATAAATTAATTGAGACAAAAGCTGCATTCTCCCCACATTCTCTAGTCTAGAGTATCTGATGTTAGTTGTCAGAATGAACAGTTAGAATGCTAGCAGTCATAACCTCCCCAAGCAAGCGCTCCTAACACAAAGACTGTGGAGGGGGTCTGTGGGAGCAGGAGCAGAGGGAACGGCTGTGGAGGACACAGAAAGGCAGACAGGAAGTGGGACACTCTGTCCCGTGCTCTTCATTCAGATGCCACACTGAGTCCTCAGGCTTGGGAGAGAATGTGGAAAAACGGCGGTTGTCACCCTGAAGGGTTTCATAGTGTGATCAGGCAAAGAGTCCCACTGATGAAGGGGGACAAGACAAGCTGGCCAGTGCTGTGGTCAGGTTCACAAGGTCCTGAGGTTTGGGGCATAGACCAAGGAGGAACAAGCTCTGCCCACAGCACTAGAACCTGATGGGTGGAGTTGAGGCCAGGTGTGGTGGCACACGCCTGTCATCTCCGCATTCAGTCCTGCACAGCCCCTTCGAGTCACTCAAGTCTAGTGTGGTAGCACAAGGCAGTTGTAGGTAATAGGCAGACGAGTAGGTAATACACAGATGAGTAGGTAATATAGATGACTTATTCTTACTGATTCCATCAAAACTTTACTTATAGCTGGGTGGTGGTGGTGGTGGTGTGTGTGTGTGTGTGTGTGTGTGTGTGTGTGTGTGTGTGTGTGTTGGGGGCAGGGGGTTAATACAGACGCCTAATTTAGGCGGCGCATGCCTTTAATCCCAGCACTTGGGAAGCAGAGGAGGCAGATCTCTGAGTTCAAGGCCAGCCTGGTCGACAAAGCGAGTTCAAGACAGCCAGAGTTACACAGAGAAACCCTGTCTGGGAAAATAAAATAAGATAAAATAATTTTTATTTTCTAGGCTAGAGAGATGGCTCAAGGATCAGGAGCACTAGGTGCTCCTGCAGGGGACCTGTGTTCAGTCCCCAGCACCCACACAGTGACTCAGCAGCGTGGGTAGCTGCAGCTCCAGGGGCTCTGAGACCCTTTTCCGGCCTCCATGGGCCACAGGCACACATGTGGTGTACAGACATACAGGCAGGCAAAACATCTGCCTATACACAGAAAATAAAGACTCTCCTCTCATGGTAGGAAGATACTTTTGCTGTACACAGCATTTTGAATCTCCAGGTCTCTTTCCTTTGGCATTTTACTGTTATAAGTGGTTTTCCTGGCTTGTGTGGTGGTGTGGGTTAGTACCTTGAATTCTTACCGTAATGCTTCTATACGTAGTGTGTCTCTCTTCCTTGATCGCCTTCAAGATTTCCTCTTTAGTTCTCATTTCTAGCAGTTTGAATGTGTGTTTAGGTGTATTTTATTTTATTCTTTTGGTTTTTCAAGACAGGGTTTCCCTGTGTAGCCCTGGCTGTCCTGGAACTCACTCTGTAGCCCAGGCTGGCCTCAAACTCAGGGATCCACCTGCCTCTGCCTCCTGAGGGCTGGGATTAAAGGTGTGCACCACCACTGCCAGAGGCATATTTTATTTTGATATTTACCTTTGGAAGTCTCTGTGATTCTTGAACTGGTTTCTTTCGTTTTTTTTTTAAAGATTTTCACTCCTTAAACATTTATTTATTTATTTATTTATTTATTTATTTATTTATTTATTATTTACAGACAGGGCCACACATATTTGAGGCTGGCCTGGAACTCATCATGTAAATAAAGGAGAATGATTCTGAACTTCTGATCCCCCTGCCTACACCTTGAGTGCTGGGATTAAATACAGGCATTTGCCACATCCCATTTCCCCCTACACTGGGGATCAAATCCAAGGTTGTGTGCTAGGCAAGCACTCTACCAACCGAGCTACATCCCGGACCCCAAATGTTCTTCTGTTCTTTCTCTCTCCTCCCAAGCTCCCAGTCAGTACGCTAAGTCACTTAGGACTTTGTCCTGCAGCCCCTGGGCTCTGTTCAATGTTTCTCGCTCTTTTTGTCCTCACTGTACTCACTCTGGGTCGTTTCTGTGGACTTGTGTCCAACATGACTGTCTGTTTTCGTTGATGGGCTAGATTTGCTGCTGGGCTTTCTGAAGTCAGTCACCTCTTCCATTGTATTACCATTTCCCCTTCCTCCTCCTCTTCCTCCAACCCCTTCTCCTCTTCCTCCTCCTCTTCCTTTGTGATGAGGTTGAACCCATGGCCTTACACACACCTGCGTTTTTATTTTCTAGAATTTCTTTAATCTTTCCATCTTTCTTTTGAAATTTCCTACCTGTTCATGCACATGATCCATATATTTTCACTAGATCCTTTAACACACCGTTTCGATCTTTTAGACTATTTTTTTTTTTTTTTTTTTTTTTTTTTGAGACAGGGTCTCACTATGCAGTCTTGCCTGTCCTGGAATTCATTTTGTAGACCAGGCTGGCCTCAGACTCACAGAGATCTGCCTGCCTCCACTTTGCAAGTGTTGGGATCAAAGGCCTGTGCCATCACACCTGGTGACTACCCTGTATTTTTACAAAGGAGACTGTTGGTGTTTTCCTCTTGTTTTGGTACATATTATGATTTTGTTTGTTTTTGGTTTGGGCACGGTTTGGAGATCAAACCCATGGCCATGTACACATGAGGTAAGCCATCTACCTACCACTGAGGTAATCTCCATCCTTCCATTTGAAAATTGTATTTGAGGGCAAGCGAAATGGCTCAGACAGCAAGACCACTTGTCGCCAAGCCTGACGACCTGACCTCACTCTCCAGACCGCATTTGGTGGAAGGAGAGAACTGACTCCTGGAAGTTGTCCTCTGACTTCAAGCAACATGCTGTGGCATGCTCCCTCCCCAGCTCCCCTCAAATAAGCAAACATATTTTTTAAAAACTTTACTTTGAGGCAGGGTCTCACTATGTGGTCCAGGCTAGCCTGAGACCTCATGTTGTCCTTCCTGCCTTTGCCCTCCTGCGTAGCTGGAATTATAGGCATTTGCCACCACCCCGAGCACATTTTACAGTTTGTTCCCCAGCACTGGGAATTGAACGTTGGGTACAGAAGGGAGGCAAGCTCTCTGTCACTGAGCAACAGCCCCACCCCTGGATGCTATGGTTTTTGATTGAATGTCCAGCATCTTGTGTGAAATGAAACAAAATTAAGAAAACAGTACTTGTTCCTGGAAATGAACACGTCTTTCCACAGGTAGGCAGTGCAGGAGGCTGAGTCAGCCTCGTTAAAAGGTGTGCTAGTGTGAGATTTGGCCAGGATTCTTCTCACTGTACCACAGCTTCCCAGTTTCCCTTACAAAGCCTTATGCTTAGGGCGGTGTCTGGAATGCAGCAGGTTTCTCAACCCTCCTGCGGTGTGGAGCTCAGGGTTCCCGGTGTACATGGATACACCACGCAGGAACCTCTCTCCGTGTTCTTGCCTGGCAGTAAGAAGTGTACGGTTAGTGCTTTGACAACTGCTGTTTTCGCTGGGGTGAAGGAAGAAGCAGAGGCAGAGGCCACAAGAAGCATTGGATTCCATGGCACTGGGCTTACTCACATTTGAGAACCACTATGTGGTACTGGGAATCCAACGGGTTCTCTGCAAGAGCAGCCAGTGCTCTGGAATGTTCGGCCATCTCTTCAGCCTCTGTTTGGCTTTTGTTATTCTCAGAGAGGGAGCAATGCTCACATTTTTCTAGATTCTGAGTGAAAGCAGAATTTCAGACTTGCTGATTTGTGTCTTATTAATAGGGAAAGTCCATTCAATCAATATCAGAGATCAATATCATTACGATTTTCCATGCTGAGGTTTAGCCCAGAGCCTCACACACATAAAACACACATTCTCCCCATTGAGCACACACTTTTGGGTATGTGACAGTCTCACCCTGCTGCCCCGCTGGCCTTGAACTTGTGCACACATGAGCAGCTCTCTTGCTCAGCCTGGCAAGTAGCTCTGACTACAGGCCTGAGACATATAGTATATGGCTCAGGAAACAGTATTTCTTTCTTTTCAAAATGTATTTTTATGTCATGTGTATGAATTTTTTTAACATTAAGATTTTGTATTTTATGTGGATGGGTGTTTTGCCTGCAAGTCTATCTGTGTATCACTTGCATGCCGGGTGCCAGAGAGGCAGACACAGATACCTGGGAACTGGATTTACAGATGGTTGTGAGCCACCATGTGGACACTGGGAATCAAACTCTGGAAATCAATCCTCAGGAAGAGGAGCCTGTGTTCTTAACAGCAGAACCAGCCCTATAAAAACAATATTTCTGATTTTAATTTTTTTTTTAATGTTTGAGATAGGGTCTTACTATGTAGCCCAGGCTGGCCTTGAACTTGAAATCCTCCCCTCAGCCTTCCTACTGCTGGGATTACATGCATGGCCACCGTACTTGGCCTAAGAAGCATTCTTAAAATTATTGTTATCAAAAAAGTTTTGTTTGTTTGTTTATTTTTATTTTATTTTATTTATTTATTTTTTTGGTCTTTTGAGACAGGGTTTCTCTGTGCAGCTTTGCGCCTCTTCTGGAGCTCACTTGGTAGCCCAGGCTGGCCTCAAACTCACAAAGATCCGCCTGGCTCTGCCTCCCGAGTGCTGGGATTAAAGGCATGCGCCACCAACGCCCGGCTTGTTTGTTTATTTTTACACTTGTGTGTGCACACATGAACATCTGCAAAAGGGTACAGATGGCGGCCAGAGGACAGGCTATGGCTGTTAACCCTCTCCCTCCGCCATGTGGGCCCTGGAGATTGAGCTTGGGCTGTCAGTCTTGATGGCAAGCTCCCTTATTTGCTGGGCCATCTTCCCAGCTCCAGGAGCTTTATTTTTTTCAGCGGCTGCATGACACTGCTTTATGTTAAGAGGACAGTTTGTTCAACCAAACCTGTATTATTGCGCCCTGTACAGACTGAACGCTGTGTTTTCGAGGCATCTTGCCCCAATTTGCCTCCTCTGGTAATTGTCTCTGCTTTCTTTGGGGAGTCTTCCCTTGCCAGCTTCATGGGCATCTAGGTGGGTAGCCAATCCTAGTGTGAAGGCCTAGACTTGACTTTACAGGCTCCATCTTAGGGAAAGGCCACCATCTTAGACCACCTGCTCTACTCAGTTCCAGAAAGAATCTCAGAATGTGCCATGACAACAGATACAGAGCGGTAAAGTTTAACAAGATCCAGATGCTCCTGCTGACATTCTGTCTGCGATTTATGGCCCTTGAAGATATCCAGATAATCCTGTCAGCAAGTTGTGGTTCCCCGCTAAAAGTCTAATGCAATAGTTTCAAATATAGTTTTGCACTAAAAGTCTAGACCAATAGTTTCAAAAAAATCACCTTACCCCATATCCCTTCTACCCAATCCCCAAAACTGCCAAGGCATGTAATTCTCAGCTTGTGGTCTTTTCCTTTAAAACCCTCCCCCCAACCCCTGAGACCTGGGCCACCGCATTTCCCTCCATCCTCTGTGTCAGAGCATAGGTTGATGGCCCAGGTTTGAACCTGACAATAAAGAGACCCTTGTGTGCTTGCACTGGAAACCAACTCCTTGATGGTCTCTGGGGGTTTTGAGACATGGGCCTGGCCTTAGGGTGAGCAGGAGGCACAGACCCTACTCAGCACAGCACCTTGGCTACAATGACTGATTCAGAGCAAGCAAGAGGAGGAACAGAGCTTTCGTCAGTTGGAGTCACAGAGGCAGAAGAACATGCATTGTGGATGCAGCAGCCATCTTCTTTACCTCTTGAAGAAAAGCCTGGGTGTGCAGCACACAACAGTCTGGCCCGAGAGTGGGAACTTTGGAGAGGCGAGGCCTGACAGCCTAAGCCCAGATCATGAATAGTCTTTGGTTGTCCTGCTTCTTTCCATTCTTGCTTCATGCCTGAGGCATCCCAGTTACTGGAAGGCTTTTTTGTTCAAGTCATTTGATACGGCTTGGTCATTGTGCAAGAAAGTACCTTCACGACCTATAACCCGTATAACCTGTATTGTGAAGAAGAAATGAAGTGGCTGCATCTCCTACTCTCTCCCTCAGTAAGGTGCATTCCCAGACGAGGAGATGCAGAGGCACATCTTAAAGGCTTTTGCTGCATGTGGCCAAGTTGCTGTCAGCAGGCTACACAATTTATTCTTTTCTCTAGATCTACATATGTCCCTGTTTCCCCTAAATAGCATTGAAATAAGGAATAAAAAAATAAAGCCAACAACTCCTAATTAGGGGCTGGGAGTGGAGCTAGCTTAGCTGGCAGAGCGCTTGGCTAAGGTGCATGGAGGCCTGAGTCGGATCCCCAGAACCACATGCACCAGGCATCTCAAGAAAAACAGAAGTTCCTAATTAGAGGATTATTGCTTCCCACTTCCTTCCCTCTCCACCTTCCCTCCCTCCTTCCCTCTCCACTTCCCTCCCTCCTTCCCTCTCCACTTCCCTCCCTCCTTCCCTTTCCACTTCCCTCCCTCCTTCCCTCTCCACTTCTTCCCTCCCTCCTTGTATCGCGTCTTTCTTTTCGAGACTGGGTCTCATGTAGACCAAGCTGGCTTCAAGCTCACAACTCATCCAAGACTGGCCTTAATTCTCTGATCCTCCTGCCTGTCCTCAGCATACTGGGTTTTCTAGCACCAGCCACCACACAGGGCCTCATTGGCTATCCTAGACTGATACCCCAGGACTCCCGTGTTGCTCAGTGTACTTAGCAGAACTCTTGATAGGCTTTATCTTTCCTAGTTTATTTGCTTATTACCGCCCATCCTATTTCCCTGAAGAAAAAGAGATGAAGAAGCAAAAGAGATCAAAGGAGAATCAATTGGGAATGAACCCCGAAATTAAAGGAGGCGTCCAGGATGTGTTCTGCAGCTTCACCTCCAAGAAGATTCAGCCTCTCCCAAAGCTAGTGTTGAGGACTGGCTGGACCAGTATGAATGTTCTAGAAGTAGTCAAGAAAGGGAACAGTGGCCCTACCCTGCTCTGCCTCCTCAGCCTAAGGCCCGGTAGCTGATTGGCCAGTGTCCAGTCTTGCTGCACACCCCGCCTGGGTGTTTAGGATTTAAGGGGAGGACATCGGGAGCAGAACTCCTGGTTCCTGGTCCTGGGGAACCTGGCTCACTCACAAGGATGCAGGCTCCACTCCTACTGGGGATGCTGGCCTTTGTGTCCATGGCAGCGGGCCTCTGTCCGTGAGTATGGGTGTCAGAGTTGATTGGGAGCCATCAGAGCTGATTAGGGTTCATCAGAGTTAATTGGGGGCCATCAGAGTTGATTGGGGGCCATCAGAGTTAATTGGGGGCCATCAGAATTGATTGGGGGCCATCAGAGTTGACTGGGGGCCATCAGAATTAATTGGGGGCCATCAGAGTTGACTGGGGGCCATCAGAATTAATTGGGGGTCATCAGAGTTGATTGGGGACATCAGAGTTGATTGGAGTTGTCAGAGTTGATGGGGGGCCATCAGAGTTAATTGGGGGCCATCAGAGTTGACTAGGGGCCATCAGAGTTGATTGGGGGCCAATGGCTTTTTTTTTTTAACCTGTCTTTCTCAAGCTTAAACGTGGACAAGCAAAGACACACCCATGGTTTCCTTCGCTTTCTGTCTCCTCTTTTTCCTTTATTCCTTTCCTAAAATGAAAAGCTGAAACACCAGACTTGAGCTTAACAACAGCAACAAGACAATATTAAAATGTGAAAATGTGTAGCCTTTTTGTATCCTGATCTCTGTGACAGGCCTAATTTTGTCCTTAATACTCCAGCCAGGTTTGGGATTTCAGGGGTGGTCACTGAGGAATTGGGGAGGGTTCTGAGACCTGTGCTGGGTGTCTCTTTCTCCTTTATTATAAAAAGCAAGGCTCGGGAAGCAGGGGCTTGCTCTGCTTAGCTGGCTGCTGGCTGCTTCTAAGGGAAGGGATTAGCTTTTCACTGAGGAATGAATCACCCCTCTGCAATTCTTTCTTCCCCTCAGGAGAAAGTACTTGGTAACAGTACCAGCCCAGCTTGCCTTCCCCTCCACACAAAAGGTTTGTTTGGATCTGAGCCCTGGGAACTGTGATGTAAAATTCACTATTACCCTGGAGACCAAAGACAAGACGCAGAAGTTGCTAGAACATTCTGGACTGAAGAAGAACTTCCACTGTGTCTCATTTTCAGTAAGTGCTGACTAGGCCTTAACGCTAATCCCTGGATTTCCAGGTCTCCTCCCAGGCTGCTCACCATAGTCTGACTTCAAGTACGGTTTCTTCTGTAGTGCTTTGGCTAGGTTTCTTGGCTGGTCTCTGTTAAACTTCAGTTCCAGGTGGGGGCTTACCCACAATTCCCTTGTCCTCACACTCTTTCGGTCCCTCACCTCTGATAACACTGCTTCTCAGTGTTGTCTTAAGACTTCTCTACCCCCGTTTGACTGAGTTCTCTCAATCTGCTCTCTTACTGCTGGGTTGAGTCCGGTGATTGTGTCCCCCAGCACCCTACTTCTCCCCAGAGTGCTCCTCTCCTGCCCAGGTCCCCCCACCTGCTGGTGGTACAGAAGAAGTGGCTACCATTCGAGTGTCAGGAGTTGGAAAGAACCTCAGCTTTGAAGAGGAGAAAAAAGTTCTGATTCAGAGGCAAGGGAGTGGCACATTTGTGCAGACGGACAAACCTGTCTACACCCCCGGGCAGCAAGGTAAGGCGTGCGTGCCTGGGGACAGACAAGGCTAGGAAAATGGCTGTGCATCATGATGGAGATTTGTGAATGCGTTAGCGGGTTTACAGAGCAAGGAGGGAGAAGACAGGGACGTCCAGCGACGATGTTTCTGGCCTGATTGTGAGTCTTACTCTAGCAAGAGCATGGGTGGAGTTGCTGGTGCCTCTGGGTGTCTAAAACAAAGGTACAGTCTGTCCCAGAGGGTGGGGTGTCACACCGAGTTGGGTTAATGGTTCTTATGGGTAAGAAAGTGTCCAGTGTTTGGCTTGCACGTCTGTTCTTCTGTTCATTTTAATTTTGTGGGGCATTCCATTCTTTGGTCTTACACTAGGAGCCCTGGAGAAAAACTAAGAAACTGGGTGGTCTTCCCCTTTCTCTCACATTGGCAAACATCCTCCCCTCTCCTCAGCCTAACGGGTTTTCCTGACTCAGGAACATGTGCGAGGCAATGAAGCAGGTGGAGGAGGGGTTCTGGGATGGGAAACCCTCTTTGCTAATTATGCCCCTGCCTGTGTAGTGTTTTTCAGAATTGTCACCTTGAACAGCGACTTCATTCCAGTGAACGACAAGGTAAGGATTTAGCTGGAAGAGGGAAAGGTGTTCGATCACTGAGAATGGAGAAGGTGTCGCGGGGCTGTGGGCTGTAGAACACCCTCAGGAAGGAGTCCTAGCCTCGGGCACCAGCCCACAGATGCCCAACCCCGTCTGTCTGTGGGAAATTGCAAAGGTGACTGGTTTTCAGCCTTACATGCACAATTCAGTTAGCATAACATTCCTGAGCGATGGCTGCATCTGCTTATGTTTTAAAAGACTTTTCACAGTCCGGTGGTGGTGGTGCACACCTCTAATCCCAGCACTTGGAAGGCAGAGGCAGGCAGATCTCTGAGTTTGAAACCAGCCTGGTCTACAGAGTGAGTTCTAGGACAGCCAAGGCTACACAGAGAAACAAATAAAATAAAACAAAACAAAACAAAACAAAACAAAAAAGACTTTTCAGATTGGAGAGATGACTCAGTGGTTAAGAGATACTGTTGCTGTTCCAGAGGACCCAGGTTCAATTCCCAGCACCCACTTGGCAGCTCACAACCATCTGTGATGTGACTTTAGTCCCATGGATTTTGATACACTTCTGACTTCAGCAGACACTGCACACATGTGATGTGCAATCACACAGGCAGGCAAAATGTTCATACACATGAGGAAACTAAATCTAAAGAGAGAAACTTAAAGACTTTCCTTCGGGGACGATACCAAATGGCTTTGCAGTTCAAATATTAAGACAGTGGGGCTGGTGATGTAGGTCAGCGGTTGGGCTTTGGGGTTCTGTCCCCAGCATGTACACACACACACACACACACACACACACACACACACACACACACACACGATAAATAGGTAGATAGATAGATAGATAGATAGATAGATAGATAGATAGATAGATAGGCAGACAAGATAATAAATAAGGTCATTTATAAAGTAGTCAGTTTTCTTCTGGCAACATTGAAAGTGTGGTAACACTTGGCAAATGTACTTCAATATTCCTCCTCCAATTCCATCCTTAACATCGTGACTTTTCCCAAAATCCTTACTTTTCATGTTGTGGAATGTGGAACCCAGGGTCTGACCAATGCCAGGCAAGCGCTCCCTGACGAGGCCACATTCTGATCATAAGTGTTTGTAACGGGTTTGATCTTGTTCGGGGCACGCTGTGGTTTGGTCCTACGAGCTTTGGCCCTTACCCCTTGGATGCCCCACCGCCGTCTTCCTGTGTGTTCAAGTGGAACTTAAATACAGGAAGGGCATTTTTTTCTGTTTTCTGTCTCCTTGGCTTCAGAGGTTCCTTTCCCTGTGTGCTTGTTACAGGTCGGCAGCCATAACCACGTTCTTTCCCGACGGTCTTTTCGTCTCTCTTTCCCGTCACCAGTAACCCTTCATAACAGAGTCTGGTATACTATTGGGTATTGATTTCAAAGCGATGGGTGCCGTCTCAGCCGGCGCTTGGACTCTACCGCCCCCTGGAGGTTGATCTCATTAGCTACCCCGTTACATTTTCTTTGCACAGATTGCTCAAAAGGTTGTGGGTTTTGTTGTAAGGCTTGATTTCTCTTCTAAAATGACTCCCCCCTCCCCCACTCCATTTACACAGATCCTTCTAGGTTGAGAACTGACATTAACAAAAGGAATTTTCCCAAGAAGCCACGGGACAAAACCTCAAGTTTAAAGAACATAGTGATTTTACACTTGGGAGGTAGAGAGGTAGAGAGGAGACGGGGGTATCAAGTTCAAGGCCAACCTCAGCTACATGAGATGCTATCTCACTCATCCACCTTCAAATAAAGAACACGATATTTTATACCCAGAGCACTAAAATACAGCTGAAGTGGGCCAGTGAGATGGTTCAGTGAATAAGGGTGCTTGCTGCCAAGCCCGGTGACCTGAGTTCTTCAGTCCTTGGGGCACACATGGTAGAAGGAGAGAACCAACTTCTGGAAACTGTCCTCAGACCTACACACACACACACACAGACACAGACACAGACACACACACACACACACACACACACACACACACTATAAATAAGTAAATATAACAAAATATAGTCAAGATTGTCCCGATCAGTTCCTCCCAGAAACCTCTGGCTAACTGGCCCCCTCCCTGACGCTTGGCCCCTGGGTTAGGAAAGTACTTTGTCATCTGATTATGTTCGTTCTCCGGGACCTGTGGCTCTCCACAGCAATAAGAGTGATATTTGCCTCCTGGTTGTCTAAATATCTCCAGGCCTGTGTCACTTTGATCTTAGTTTTTGGCTCTTGACATTTTATTTAAATTACATTTTTATGTGTGTACACATGTGGAGGTGAGAGGCCAGCCTGCAGGAGTCAGTTCTTTCCTTCCACCTCGTGTGTCCTGGGGATTGAACTCAGGTCCTAGACTTGGCAACAAATGCCTCTACCCACTGAAGCTTCTTGCTGCACTCCACCCCCTTTTCGGCTCTTGCAGAGTTGCCAATCTCCCTTCCTTACGTCATCTGTGTTTGTGGTTAGGGAGGGTTAACATCACATGGTACTTATCCAAAAATCAAAGGGGTGCACTGTCTTGATTTCACCCAATTTTTGGAGTGAGATGGAAACTGGCCTTTTGAATGACCACACACCTTCTCTGAGCTCTTAACTATGAACGTGTGGTGTTAGCATTCATGTATCAACCCCCTTTAGATCTTTCAGCTGGCCACTTTTAAACTTTTAAACTTTTTTAAAAAATTATTTTACCATGAGTGAAAGTGAGGTCACTCCTCACTTTTGGGTGTCAAAAGAAGGTGAAAGGACACGATTTGCTCCCAAGAGGAGGTTTAAAGTGTGGGGGTCCTGGGCAACGACATTTCCCTTCAGGGACTGGGGCTGCGGGTCTTCAACCCTTTTAGGACTGGGGATCCTCTGAGAAAATCTCTTTCTTTCTCTACTGGATGAGTCTTAACCCCAGCGTTAAGATAATGGCCAGAGGGGAAGGAGTCCTTTCAGGAAACGAACCCATGCTGCACCGTATGCTAACCTGTGCTCTCTGCCTTCCCTTTCCAGTACTCCATGGTGGAGCTGCAGGTAAGCGGAAGCACCAGTTCTCCTGGGAGCTGTGGGAACAAGCTGAAGGCAGTAACTATTCACACCGTGGCCCAGAGTTTCTAGACTCTGCCCCAGCACCGGGAAGCCATAGGTCCACCACCCTTTTGTCCATCGTCTCGTGTCCACTGTCCCGTGCATTGAGACCGAAACCTCTGTCGATAAGGACAGCAGGTCCTGCTATGACCGCATTCATCTTTGGTTCTGGTGACTTCTCTGTGCAATGCCCACTTAGCCACTGTTTGTCAGGGTCACAACACCTTTTGGATAGAAACTCGGTAGCTGAATGATAAATACCTTTGAGGAATGTCCCAAAGGGTGAGCCCACTGTATCTCCTCCACTTTTTTTTTTTTTTTTTAACAAAATGACCCATATTTTAGGCAGCGTACAATCAGTTCCCTCAGCCTTATTTCTTAAGAAGGACTGAACATGACTGAACACTCCTGATGAGTAGGACTTTTAAGTCTGTCTATTTTCTGAAGCCATTGATAACACCTGCAAAGACTCAGAGAGAAAAGGGTTTCTCTTGAATGAGGCTCAATTTACAACAATAAAGGCATAAATCACACAGGGAGCTGTTTTTTCTTGTAAATAATCTATATATTTTCAGTGTCCATGAAGGCCAAAAGCAAGCATTGGATTCCCTGGGATGGGAGTTAAAGATGATTATGAGCCACCAAGTGCGTGCTGGGAATCGAACCCAGGTCCTCTGGGAGAGCAACCGGCGATCTTAACTGCGGATCCAGCTCTCCAAACCCTGCCTCTTTTTTCGTGGGTAAAGCCTGAAGAGCAATGGGTAGAATCCATTCCCTGCTTTTTGCCATGCAGAGCTGGAAGCCAAGTAGCGAGCCGCATTATGACGTTTCTCTTTACTTGGACACAGGACCCGAATAACAACAGGATTGCACAGTGGCTGGACGTGGCACCCCAGCAAGGCATCGTAGACTTATCCTTCCGACTGGCACCAGAGGCAACCCTGGGCACCTATACAGTGGCAGTAGCTGAGGGCAAGACCTTCGGCACGTTCAGTGTGGAGGAATACGGTAGGTGCAGGAGCGAACAAGACAACGCGGTGAGCACAGTCTTGATTCAAAGTCAGCGAGAGTAACATGAAGGTTGCTTGTCCGTGTTTTTAATCAGTGCTGAGTCTCACTTCAGGAACACTTGTTTTTTAAACAGCACTCCATTAATTAACTAGTTAATGGAATTATCGCTGTCTCCACACTCCTTTGTTATCTCCCAGTTATGCTAGGATCTTGTGTGTTTCTTCTGCTCTCCCCAGTGTTGCCCAGGTTCAAGGTAGAAGTGTTGGAACCAAGACAATTATCAACCACGGAGGAATCCTTCTTTGTAAGAATATGTGCCAAGTAAGTTCGGAAGCTTTGGAGATGAAAGCTTTAGCGCTGGAGACCCTGGGGGTGTGTGAGAGGAGGGGTTATGTAGGTGATTTGATGTGGCTTGGAGTCATGAGTCATCCAGGAAGTTTTATAACCACCGTGTGCTCTCACGTTCCGTTATGAATTTGGTCGAGATTATGGATTTAATTTCTACTTTGCACCAAGTACAACACCGATTCCCCCGGGGAAATGAAAGAAAGGAGCGCTGGGTCTGGTGGAAGCCTGCCTTCCCATTTGCTCGGGAAGCAGAGGCAGAAGAACGGGACATTCAAAGTCTGCCAGGGCTGCAGGTTCTTAGTGAGACCTTGTCTCAGAGTAAAGAAATACGAGGAGCTGGGGGTGTGGTTCAGTGGTAGCTCAGAGAGAAAGGGAGGGAGGGAAGGAGGAAGGGAGGGAGGGAGGGAAGCAAGAGGAAAGGAAGGGAGGAGGAAAGAGACCTCTGTGTTCATATGGTGGTGCTTGAGTGTAATTAAAGAAGGGAAGGAAAGAGCTGGAATATCACATGACTGTCAGAGCACCTGACTGAGACGGGAGTATGAGAAAGAGGAAGTGTGTGTGAGTGTGTGTGTGTGTGTGTGTGTGTGTGTGTGTGTATCTCAGGGAGTTTCATAATTGTCTCCTTGTGGGGTTTTTGTTTTGTTTTGTTTTGTTTTTGATATTGTTTTGTTTTAAATCAGATACACATACGGAAAGCCTGTTCGAGGGGCAGCGCAGGTCTCAGTGTGTCAGAAGGCGTACACTTACTGGTACCGAGAAGTGGACCAGGAACAGCTACCGGACAAATGCAGAAACTTCTCGGGACAGGTGAGCAAACGGAATTTGAAGAGCAGCCTTATCCATGTTGCCTTTCACAGCCTCAGTAAACACCGGCATGAAAAAGTGACGAGAAGCACAGAGTGAAGGCTTTGGTGGTGGTGGCATGTGTATGTGGTGAGGGGTTCCCCCAGGCCCAAGTCCGAGCAGCAGCACCCCTCACCAGAATGCAGCTTTTCAGTCTGCACTGGAGCCAGGAAGTTCATTGTTTCCAGTTCCCTTCCTCTTCTCCTAGCTCGGAGTTTCAAGGATGTTGTATGACAGCCTATATGCGGTGTATTTTCTGTGTAGCACAGGCTATCCTGGAACTCGCTTTGTAGACCAGGCTGGGCTTGAACTCAGATCTACAATGGTGTATTCTCATGTCACAGCAGAGTTTTCTCTCTTGAGGAAACTGAGGCATGGAGTTTAGCAGCTATGTGCTTCTATGACACATTGTAAAGAGAAAGCAGGGGTTAGACTGTTCTCTCTGATTGCCTCCACAGACTGACAAAGCAGGATGCTTCTCTGCCTCTGTGGACATGTCCACCTTCAACCTCACTGGTTATGTGTACAGCCACAGCATTAATATTGTGGCTTCAGTGGTGGAGGAAGGGACAGGTAAGAGGGATGCTGCTTGACTCATAAAGAAATGAGAGGGGGCAGTGGGATGGCTCAGTGGATAAAGGAGCCTGCTTCTAAGCTGGCTGACCTGAGTTCAATCCCTGAGGCCCACATGGTGGAAGGAGAGAATAAACTCCCATGAACCATGGTGCACATACAACATCACACAAACATACACAAAATAAGTAAGTAAATAAATAAAATGTGAGCTGCCAATAAAGAAAATGTAACAAGAACAACAGGAGGAGGAGGAGGGGGAGGGAAAGGGGGTACCCTGTTCCCAGTCCTTAGACCAGGGAAATCCCAGCTGTTCCTTCCAACCTGGGGAGACAGAGTTGATTTGCTTTGACATTTGGTCAGAAACACAGCTTTGTATTTCCCCTGACACCATCCTCTCTGGAATTTTATGTTCAACACAAAGATGAGGATGCCAGGACTCAGGGCACGACGCATCTGTTTCCTTCTGCAGGACTGGAGGCCAATACCACCCAGGACATCTACATTTCCTCAAAGATGGGATCCATGACCTTCGAAGACACTAACAATTTTTATTACCCCAATTTCCCCTTCAGTGGGAAGGTATGCTAATTTGTCTTTGCGTACCCCCAAACAAGCCAACCAACTAACCAACCAACATCAAAGACACATCAAACTGACTGAGCTATTCCCACCTCCTTCCTGCTGTCCTAAGTGCTTGGTGTGCCTTGACTATTTAATCTTTACAGTACTCCTGTGAGGTAGACACTATCATTTGGCCCCATTCTACAGATGACAAAACTGAGGCAAGAGAAAGTAAGTGATTTTCCCTAGGTTTCTCAGCTGCTGAGTCATTATAGTCAATTCATCCACAAGGAGCGTCCTCACTCCTCTTTTGGTGCCATCACCATCAGAGTGAAATTCTAGGCCCTTCCTAAGACCAGAGGTGGTGTCCTCCTCCTCCTCTTCCTCTTTCTAAAAGTTTATTATTATCATTACTAATTTATGTTGGTGATTTTCCTGCACGTGTGTCTACGCACCACATGTGTGCCTGGTGCCTGCGGAAGACCAAAGAGTATGTTGGATCCCTGGAACTGGAGTTACACGTGGTTGTGAGCTGCCATGTGGTTGCTGGGAACTGAAGCTTGGTCCCCGAGAGCAGCCAGTGCTCTTAACTGCTGAGCCATCTCTGCAAACCCCAGAGTCTCCTCTCCTGATGTCCAGATCTTTGGACTTAAGAGCTGCAGTGCTTCTGGGGGAATCACTTAGCCTGAACTCCTGGGTCTGGGCAAGATTCACCCCGCGCTTCTCAACAGAGAGCCATTTTCAGATCTTTAATCTGTTTCATTAGAGATTTCTAATTTCACTTGTCTGACTGAATTTTCACTCCCTTAGGCGGCCTCTTCCTCCCCTTCCTCCTCCTCTTCCTTATCTTCTTCCTCACCTTCCCCCCCCCCCTTTTTTTGTTCTGTTTGGTTTTTTTGTTTGTTTGTTTGGTTTTGGTTGTTGTTTTGAGGGTCTGGCTGTTTAGCCCAGGTTGGCCTTGAACTCTGAGTCCTCCCGCCTCAGCCTCCTAAGTGCTAGGGTAACAGGTCACTGCACCCAACTCCTTATCTTTTTTTCCCCCCAAAGAAATGACCAACACAGTTTTGTGCACCTCTAAACTCTCTTTTTCCATATTCATCTTATCCGCACCAAGGATGGATCCAGTTGTCTGTAGACAGTAAAGATTCCACAACTGGGGAGGTAAAGAAGTCTATCTTTAGGAAAAAGAAAGCGAGCTGGGGCAGGAGAGCCTCAAACTTGAGGCCAGCGGGCCCGTGTAGCCAGAACCTATAGAAATAAATAAATAAATAAGCAAACATTGAAATGAAATCAAAACAATGCACAGAGCCTCGAAGGGGCCTATGCCAGTGAAAGGCTAGGAAGCCAGTGGCTACACAGCAAACCAAGTTCTGTGTCAGGCTACTACTTCTGTGTTTCTAGGTCCGGGTACGTAGTGCGGTTGTCAGAACATTTGCCTACCACGCACAAACCCAGCTGTGGCTTGAGCTGCAGAATCCCATTAATCAGGTGTGCCGGTGCATGCCTGTAATCTCAGCACTGGGGAAGTAGAGGCAGGAGAAACAGACATTCAGTGTTATTCTTGGCTACACGGTGAATTCAAGGCCAGTCCGGGATGCAGAAGGCCTCTTCTCAAAAACAGAACCAACCAACAACTTCTGTGTATTTCTCAAAGCTTGAATCGCATCTATCTTTTCCTAGGCTTTTTCCTGAAACGTGTGTTCTTGGAATTTCTGTTGTCACTTTGCTTTGCCTCATACCCAGGTCTCGTCCTAACCTAACTTTAAAACCTCAGTGACTTTCACCCCTCAGATAAGAGTTAGAGGCCACGATGACGCCCTCCTCAAGAATCATCCGGTATTCCTGGTGATTTACGGCATAAATGGAACCACCAATCAGACCCTAACTACTGACAACAACGGCCTTGCTTCCTTCACACTGGATACGGTCACCTGGAATGCGACAGACATTTCTCTGGAGGTAAGGCCTGAGGAGGCAGCATCCCAGATGAGGAGGATCCCCTGGGGGGAAGGCTCAAGACTTCTCTTTGCAGTTCCCTGGCTGCCTGTGACGCCCCCGACACTGTCATTCTCTGTTCCCTCAGAAGGTTCCCCTAGGTTCCTTCTATTTTTAGTATTAACCAAATGAAAACCCTCACACCCGAAGCGCTACACTGCTCTTATGAATTCGTCCTCGTTTCTGACTGATGACAGACCTGAGATCCGAGCAGGAAGGGAGGTGGTTCTGAGTGAAGCCTTCATCCTCTCTTTCCCTCTTCCTTGTGAAAATGACTCTTTGGGGTCAGTTTTCCACCATCGTGACAAAACACCTAAAATAACCAACTTGAAAAGAGAAAACCTTTCATTTGGTTCACGGTTTCACAGTTTTTAGCCCATGGTTTCGTGGCCCTGTTGCTCTGGGTCTGTGGTGGCGCAGTATGTGATGGCGGGAGCAGATGGCAGAGGACACGTGTTTAACTCATGATGGCCAGAAAGTGGGGGTGGGGAGGGTGGGGCGCACTCCCATCGGAGTCTATTTCCTAAAGGTTATTCCACCTGTCAGTAGTGCCAGAGCCTGGAAACCAAGCCTTCAACGCATGGCTTTCAGGGGACATTCACGCTGCAAGCACCAAGAGACCTGTAGGCAGGCTGGTTATATCAGTGTTTAGCTGGATGGCTAAGCAGTGACTGCCATGAAAGAGTCACACATCACGGCTCTAGAACGGGAAGTACTCACCGCCTACCCATCCACAGTGGTCAGTTAGGCAGATGATCTAGGTGGACTTTTGTGGATGTCTGTGGGCCCGCTGGCTGCAAGCTGGTGTTGCACCTCTCTCATTCCCCAACCTGCTAGCCCATGTGCATGCTTACAGCAGTGATGTGGCGCAAGGACCAGAGCTGGCCCACCAGGGCTTTTCCAAGTCGCTGGTTAGCGTGTGCTAACATCCTGTTGCTGACACATAGTCAGTCAGAGAGGATGCTATACAACTACTTGGTGAAAAATATTGGTACAGGAATATGACAGACGGGAGCCATTGTGACGTCATTCAGCAGTACTGTTTAAGCAAGCACATACAATTTGTCTTGTAGCTAACTTAACTAGATGTTTATTCTAGGCTTCAGTCAATCATTGCATTCAGAAATAACTTTTTTTCAACCTCCTCATCCTCTATACCTAGTTTTCTTATCCATGAAATATAAACTTGGTCATGCTTATCTACCCAACTGGCACCGGTCTTAGGAAGGCAAATCACTCACAACCGCCCGTCACTTGACAACTGTAATTCATTCTTCCTACTTTTGTCTTCTACATCACAACGTTCCTGCACACACCATTTCGTAGATTCCCCATCTGTCCTTGGCTGGACATCTAGGAAAATGCCCACTTGTCATTTGTCATTCTCAGGAAGTGAAAACTGGAGAGGAAGAGCTCTGTGGTTAGGAATGCACATTGCTCTTTCTTCTTTTTCTTTCTTCCTTCTTTCCTTTCTTCCTTCCTTCCTTCCTTCCTTCCTTCCTTCCTTCCTTCCTTCCTTCCTTCCTTCTTTTTCCTCCTCCTCCTTCTCTTCTCTTCTGTTTCTTCCAGGGCAAGTTCCAACTAGAAGATGTGGTATATAATCCAGAGGAAGTACCTCATTACTACGAAAATGCCTATCTGTACTTGCGTCCCTTCTACAACACCACCCGCAGCTTCCTGGGCATCCGGCGGCCAAATGGCCTGGTGAGGTGTGGTCAGACCCAGGAGGTGCTAGTGGACTATTCCATTGATCCAGAGGATGCAAGCCCAGACCAAGAAGTCACCTTCTCCTACTATGTGAGTTGGGAAATGGGGACTTGTGAAAGGGTATTGAGAGAGAGTCAGCCAGAGAGGAGAGACAGATGCCTGGATAGAGGGCATGTGTAGAACTGCTGAATTTTAGAGACACATTTAAAAAGTTGAGACACCAGAAAGCTGAGTATGGTAGTGTATACCTAGAATCCCAACACTGAGGAGGTAGAGGCAGGGGATCAGAAGTTGAAGGCCAGTCTGGGCTACACGAAATCCCACCTCAACAAACAACCGACAAAACCCAGATAGGCGTGTGGTCTCAGCATTGAGAAGGCAGAGGCAGAGGATAGTTTGCGAGTTCAAGGCTAGTTTGAGTGCCACAGTAAGAACCAGTTTCGAAAAGTTGAAGGAATAAAAGATATTCACAGTCTTTTTTCAACTAAGGCTTTCAAGCAGCACACATTTAAACCTTAAAGCATACCTCAGTTACAATTCACGACACTTCAGTGATCACGGAAGCCCAGATGTGGTGACGTGTTCAGTATTTGCACATACCTATTGGCAGCTCTATTGCACCATCTTGAAATACAGCAAGGGACAGAGGATTGCAAACAAAGAGGGTTGGTTTGGTTTAAACAAAACCCATTGTAACTATGTAGGAAAACAAAACGAGAAATTAACCGAGAAAATGGTTAGTCCAGGGCTGAAGCAAGGTGAGTGAGTGGGAAGGGAGGGAAAGAGAATATGGGACTCAGAAATGCCGTCCTTCTGTGTTTCAATTTTTAATTTGATTTCTTGTTAGTGCTGAGGATTGAACCCAGCAAGTACTCTACCATTGAGCTGTACCCTAGTCCTTCACTGCCATGCATATACACACATACACATATATAATACAGTGTGTGTGTGTGTGTGTGTGTGTGTGTGTGTGTGTGTGTTGAACATGTAAAGACCAGAGGACGACTCTGTGGAATTGGTTCTCTCCTACCTTCTGTAAATTCTGAGGCTTGAATATAGACTCCAGGCTTCACAGGTTTCTTTACTCACTGAGCCATCCATCCTGACAGCCCTGGACTATAGTCTTCCCCCCACCCTCAGACAGGGTTTCTCTGTGTAGCACTGGATGTCCTGAAACTAGCTCTGCTAGGCTGGCCTTGAACTCACAGAGATCCACCTGCCTCTGCCTCCCAAGTGCGAGGTCTAAAGGCGTGCCCGGCTTCTGGACTATATTCAAAGCAATGTTATAAACTGAAAGTTGACATCAACAGCAGCCTCAGCGGGGAAGCAAAACCCCCAATTGGTGGACAGAAAGTAGTGTGTAAAGATAAGCAAGTTACTGGCCACTCACGACGACTGAAGGAACCAGCCGCAAATAAACCTTAGGAGGCATGACCCGGAGAGAGTCTTTGTTCCCTTCCTCTCTCCGTTTCTGAGACCGTCTCACTTCTGTCATTTCACTGTCTCCAGCAAGCTGTAAACAACCATCTTGACCCAGCAGAGTAGGGACGAGTGTGCAGAAACTAAGTCACAGTGAGAATATAGACGGGGGTCTCAGGACAGGGGGTGGGACAAGCAGCTGGGGGGCTGAGTGGCTGAGAATGGGCAGAGAGCACTGGGTAGGAGCAGGGCTGCCTGCCTGCTGAGCCAGAAGCCAGGGGTTCTATTTCAAGCGAGAGAGCACGCAGGAAGTGCCTAGGAAGTAGTGGTATTCTCCTCCGTGAGCCAGATGCCAGCTCTGGACAGTGTAAGATTCATTTTCACCTAATTGAACTGTAATAAAGAACGATTGTGATGATGGATTTTTGGCTGACTTTATGCTACAAGGATTATAAAACAATAAAGCTTGGAGATCCTAGAGAAGTCCCGGACTTCTGCTGTGAAGGATTTTTTTTTTTTAAATGCCATCTGTCCTTTGTTTCTTCCACCCTCTTTCTGGCTCTCAGCCAAGGCTCCACTTGGAGAAGAGCCCTCAGGACCTGTGGGCAGGCAGCATTATCTGGTAAACAGACAGCTGCTAGGTGAGGTACTGTGCAGGCTCTGGAAGCTGCAAAGAGTTGCAGTTCATGGTGGGGATGCAGACATGCTCCGCAGGTAGGGGGCCCAGAGGAAGGGAAATGACTTCTGAGCTTTGGGTTTTGTTTTTTCTCTCTCTCTTCCGTAGGTAACAGGGAAAGGGAGTTTGCAGGTGGAAGGGCAGAAGCAGCTGAAGGTTACAGAGAAAGGTGAGTGAGTGCGCATGCTTCTGGGAGACAGAGATGTGGGGCGATCCTAGAGAAGAGTTCCTGTGCACAGAGGTAACTGGAGAAGAATGCTAACAACCAGACACTAGAGAGAAAAGGGAGGCAGCGCGGACCCTGAGGCCCCACCAGACACTGGAGAAGAGCCGTGCAGGTGGGTGTGCAGCCTTGCTCCTCCGCCCTTGTCTTCTTTTTCAGGACCAAAAGGCTCCTTCTCCATCTCGCTGACCTTCACCTCCAGAATGGCCCCTTCCCCCTCCCTCGTCATCTACACCATATTTCCCGGCGGAGGCGTCGTAGCTGACAAAATTCAGTTCTCCGTGGAGATGTGCTTTGACAACCAGGTAAGGTGGCAGTTAAGAGTAACTCGAAGAGAAAGTTCTTGTGTGTGATGGAGTTGAGGCCAGCAAGTTCAGCGCAATCTGAAGAGAATATGGAAGTTGATGGTCACACCGTACTTGTGTCTTTAGTGTATTAGATCTATGCTGAAATCTCTTTCTTCCCCCTTCTGGTCCTTCCCCTTCCCTTACTGATCTCCCCAACGTCCCCTCCTCCTGCTCCCCTTTTCCTCGTCCTCCTCCTTCTCTTTCCCCCTTCTAAAGTCACAGCAGAGCTGGAGGTGGGTAAGATGATTGTGAGTTCAGGACCAGTCTAAACTTTAGTGAGAGCCTGTCTCAGAAGGCATGTTCTCCCCCTCTGTTCCAGTATTCTCTCCCTTCCTTTCCCTTCTTCTCCCTACCTTTCTCCCTCCTTCCCTCCTCTTCTCTTTATTTTTGAGACAAGGCCTTGCTATGTAGCCCAGGCTGGCCTTAAATTTGCAGCAACCCTCCTGCCTCTGTCTCCCAAGTGCTGGGGTTATAAGCACATGCCATCACAGCTGGCCACATATCCCCGTCCCCCAGCTTCTTCTTCTTCTTCTTTTTTTTTTTTTTGGTTTTTCGAGACAGGGTTTCTCTGTGTAGCTTTGCGCCTTTCCTGGAACTCACTTGGTAGCCCAGGCTGGCCTCGAACTCACAGAGATCCGCCTGCCTCCGCCTCCCGAGTGTTGGGATTAAAGGCGTGCGCCGCCAACGCCCGGCAGGTTCTTCTTCTAAACTTGATCAGTTTCCCCACATTTTCCATCTCTGTCATAACATTCTAGTATCACAGAAGTATATGTTATCAGTAATCTAACAGTGATGGAATGGGTTGGATCCCAGGCAGAGGCACGCTGGCTGGTGACCCAGGTCCCTTTGCTTCACCTGCTGTCCAGGATGACTGGATCCCCACTGCATACCTTTTTCTTCCCCAGGTCTCCATTGGCTTCTCACCTTCCCAGCAGCTCCCAGGAACAGATGTGGAGTTACAGCTGCAGGCGGCGCCTGGGTCCCTGTGTGCGGTCCGGGCTGTGGATGAGAGTGTTCTGCTCCTCAGGCCCGAGAGCAACAGCTGAGCAACAGCTCTGTGAGTGGTCTGGGAGGGGCGGGGCAAAGGAGATGGGGGAGAGAACAATTCAGCTGCATCAGAGCAGGGCAGTGGGCAGGAGTCCTAGGGAAATAAGAGCCCAATGAAAGGTGCTGGAAAAGCTGGGGAGGACTTGAAAGTAGAGCCCTGTGGGGTGGTGGCACACACCTGGAATGCCAGCATTTGAGAGGCTGAGGCTGTCGGTTCATAGCCTGCCTGGGCTATATAGTGAGGCCAGAAAGGAAGGAAGAAAGGAAGGAGGGAGGGAGAGAGGGAGGGAGGAAGGGAGGGAGGGAGGGAGAAGGGAGGAAGGAAGGAAGGAAGAAGGGAGGGAGGGAGGAGGAGGGAGGGAGGAAGGAAGGAGGGAGGGAGGCAGGGAGGAAGGAAGGAGGGAGGAAGAAGGAGTAAAGGTATTTGAAGGACATAGTAATATGGATGCTGAGAAGGAAGAGGGGTGAAATAGGAAGTATGAGGACCCAGGAAAGTACCATAGAGGTTACCACAGAATAAACAGAAGAATCCATACAAGAGAAGCGAGACAGCATGAGCTGTGGCCGCAGAGTGGGCGTGGCCCCCACCGCTGCACTGAGTCGGGCTTGTTCTCCCCTCCCCCCATCGCAGGTCTATGGGATGTTTCCATTGTGGTACAATTTTTACCCCTACCAAGTGGCTGAGTATGACGAGTGCCCGGCATTTGGCCCGTGGGACTTTCCTCAACCCCTCATCGATCCTGTGCCCAGAGAGGGACTGAGCAGGCATTCCATCATCTGGAGACCGTGGCACGCTGAAGGCGCGGACCTGTTCAGTTTCTTCCAGGTGGATGCCCTGACGCTTTTGTGAAAACAATGGTGTGGGAACAGGGGAAGGGAACCCCACATCTAAGAGAGCAGAGCGGCTCATGCGGGCAGGAAGGATGTGGGAGAGGCTCTGACCTGTGAGGCAGTCTCTGTAGGCTCTTCTGCCTGGAGAACTTGTCTGCTCAAAGAACCACTGTGTGAGACTGTCCTAGAACTGTTTCCACGGCCCTCACAGGTGACACTTGAGAAAGAACAGTGGGGGAGGTAACCCAGAGGCCTGTGTTGTTATATAAAACAGTTTATACCTGTTTTAAGAGCAGGGCTTGGGATGCTGTGTGAGCCAAGCCCGACCAGGAGATGTCCAAGGTCAGAGGCCACGTCTTCTTTATCGGAGTGTTCTTTCTAATGCTTGCTTTTCTGTAACACTCGTGTTTTCGTAGGACTGGTTAAGCTGGTGTGGCCTCTGCCCTCAGAAGTCAAACACCGAGGACACAATGACATTTGGGAGAAGCATAAACATCTTTTTATTTTTAATGAATTTAAGACTGAGCTAGTTAGGCCTCATTAGTCACACTGAAGTCTCAGGCAATGTTATCTTCCTTTCCTTCTGGTTTGGGGGATGGGACCCAGGGCCCTGAATGCCACCCTGAATGCTTCCTGTCACTGAGCTGCACACCCAGACCACAAGTGACCTAGTAAGCAGGCTGAATGCCGGGTGATAACCACCAGTCTCACCATTAATAACAAAAGGATATTTTGATTCAAACCTTTGAGGTCTGGCCTTAAGGTAAAGCCCCCATTCACACTTCATGGTCTCTTTGGTGCTTATCAGGACATGGGCTTGAAAATTCTATCAAATGCCAAAATCAAGAAGCCGGTAGACTGCAGCCACCGCCCTCCACACTACGGCAATACCATGGAGGAAGGTAAGCTGCGGCTCTGGGCCCTGGGACCCTGAAACCTTCCTCTGCCCTTGCACTGAGTGTCGCCTCAGATGGGTACTGGGTGGGAGATGCAGGACGTGTCTCTCCAGGAAGAGCCTTTGGAGCCTGGGTCCCTTATCTGTCCAGTCTCTGGCCACAGCTCTTGGCCGGACTTCCCCAATGACCCTTCTGACCTCGCCTCTCCTTGGCGGTCCTTTGCTCTGTATGAGTTCTCTGGTTTGCTCTGAGTTTCTTACTAGCAGTCTCACTCATAATGCGAGTCTTCTGTTTTCCAAATGTTTCTTCTTAGCCTCGTCAGCAGGTGGCGGTATCGCCCCAAAGACTGGGTTCGCGTCGCCATCGCGGCAGACAGAGGGCTCCCAGGTCCGCCAGTACTTCCCGGAGACCTGGCTGTGGGAACTGTTTCCGGTCGGGTAAGTGATGCGGTGGAGTCCGCAGAAAATTCAGAGTCGTCATTTCGAAAATCTCCGTGTCAGGAACTCCTCCCCTGGGGTCCCAAAACAAGCACTCAAACTCCTATCTCACACCCACGTAGTGAAGACTGCACGCTCGCCCCAAAGCCACACTGGTGCTTAGAACCACTGACTACGCGCCAGTTTTGCAAGCCACAAGCCACATAACCGTGACACCCCTTCTCCTGAACATCTCCCTCGCTCGAGGATTTACATCCAGGAGCCTCTACTTTTCCGTTTGCAGGTCAATTCTCTCTAATGCTCTCTGGTCCCGCACCTCACTTGGGCTCTTGTTGTGTCCACAGTAACTCAGGAAACAAGGTGGTCCAGGTCACAGTTCCTGATACCATCACTGAGTGGAAGGCCATGACATTCTGCACCTCGCAGTCCAGAGGCTTCGGCCTTTCGCCTACTGTTGGCCTGACGGCTTTCCAGCCATTCTTTGTTGATCTGATGATGCCTTACTCAGTCGTTCGTGGAGAATCCTTCCGCCTTACAGCCACCGTCTTCAATTACCTAAAGGACTGCATCAGGGTGAGCGTGGGGATGCCGGAAGTAGTGTGGCCCTGGAGCCTCAAGCCCACTCCAAGTCCGTCCCTAAATTGGAAGCATACCCGATTTCCCTGGGAGATGCCCTGAGTCCGGAGATCACCCTTTCCTCTCCTCTCCACCCCACCCCTTCCCTCCCCTCCCCTCCCCTCCCACCCCTCTTCTTTCCTTCCTTCATACTATGAGTTGAACACATGGCTTCAAGTCCCTTAGCCAAATCCTCGACCACTGAGCTACTACATCCCAGCACTCTATTTATTTGTTTGTTTGTTTATTTATTATTTGTTTTTTATATGTTCATGTGTTTATTCTTTGACAATTCCATACATGAATATATCTTGGTCATTCCCACCTCCCTGTATCCTCTCTCACCCCATTCCCACCTCCCAGCCTGCTTTTTACTTTTTATTGTTGAGAAAGAGTCTCACAAAGTTGCTTCCACTGGCCTTGAACTCCCTCTGTGGCCCAAAGCAAACTTGGACTTGAGCTCCTGCCTCAGCCTTCCCAGGCCTTAGGGTTTCCAGGCCTGCACTATCACAGTCCACTCTCAGACCTTTTATGTCTTAATCCTTCAGATTCAGACTCACCTGGCTCCGTCAGATGAGTACCGTGTAGAGTCACCGGCAGATCATCAGGCCTCCAGCTGCCTGTGTGCTGATGAAGCCGAGACCTTCCACTGGGATATCACCGCTGTCAAGCTGGGTGAGAGAGGAATAATGGCCGGGAAGCCAACAGGATCCAAGACCTCCGTGCCTTCCTGCTGCGCTTGCTTGGCTCTGCTTTCCTCCTTTTTATTTGCCTCTACCCTTTCCCTACCGAGGCTGTGTGTTAGGTAAATAAGGGAAGACTCAAAGGGACGATCAAATGTATCCAATCTAGAATATTCTGAGAGCGAAAGGCGAGCTTTTGGTATTATAACAGGACAAGGACCCACCGTGGGACAAGGACTGTGCTGACTGCTTTAATGTACCAATCCATTTTTAGAAAATATTTTTTTTTTATTTTGTGTGTATGCGTATGTGCCTGGGTGTATATCCATGTGCCATGCGCATGTAGGAGCCTGTGGAGGTCAGAAGGGGACATCAGATCCTGGGAACTGGAGTTATATATGGTTGTGAGTCACCATGTGGGTGTTGGGAACTGAACCTGGGTCCTCTACAAGAGCAGCTGGAGACGTTAACCATTGAGCCACCCTTCCAGCCCCTGTACTAACTCCTTTAATCTTCATACCAACCCACTGGCTGTCTCTCAGGGAGTAAAACCCTGCAATCAAAAGATAGCCTTTGATTTAATAGTTATACACTATTGGAAAAACTTAGTGGGTTGGAAGAGCAAACATTTATTTATTTATACACAGTCACATATATTCCGGGCTGGCTTCAAATAAACTATATAGCTGAGGATGGTCTTGAACTTTGGATCCGAGCCTCGAGCTCCCAAGTGCTGGGATTATAGGCACATGTGACCACACTTGGTTTATGTGGCACTGAAGTCTGTCATGATGCTATCAAGCTGCGAGCCAAGGCTGCGATCTTACTTGAGAGAAGATCTGCTTTCAAGTTCACTTCCAAGTCCCTGTTTCTGGCAGGCTCATGGTCCGAACGCCACATTCTTAGCTTCGGCTGTGGGCTGGAGCCCCCGTTCCACATCTCACATGAGTCTTCTCTGGGCTGTTTCATCACAGAGCAACTGTCCTTCTCCAGAGCACGTGGCTGGCAAGTCTGCTCACTAGAGAGAGCCTGCAGCCTTTGTGTAACGTTTGGAAGAGCTAACCCATTCATTACTTCTGCTCTGTCTCCTCACTAAACATGAGTCACTTGGGCTGGGGACCTGCCTCAATGGCAGAGAGATGGCCCAGAATGTGTCACAAGGTCCCTACTTCCACCCTCAGCACCCAAACTACAAAACAACCAAACACCCTACCCTACTCAATGGAGTCACTCAATCCAGCCCACACCCCAAAGGAGATAATTATCAAAACGTAGGGCTCCTGCACCCTCAGAAGTCTCCTTTCACACTGCCTCCTCGTCACCCGCATCACCCAGGAATACCTGAAAAGTGCAGAATCCGGGCTGCACACCAGGCCTTTGAGCTAGAGCTTGCACTGTGGACAAGGTCCCAGGTGATGGATGGGCCGCGCCAGTTTGAGAGTCTAAAGGGGAAGAGGCCTCGCTGGCCCCTCTGGTTGTTATGGTGACACTCCCCTTCCTTTGTCTCCCCTCAGGTCATGTTAACTTCACTATTAGTACAAAGATTGTAGACAGCAATGAACTCTGTGGGGGCCGGAAGGGGGTTGTCCCTACCAGAGGCCGGAGCGACACTCTCATCAAGCCAGTTCTTGTCAAGGTGAGTGTCTTTTGGGCTTGGTATCAGAGGTGGAGACAACACTCACACAGGATGCTCATTGCCCCACCCCGACAGTCTGTTTCATAGCCCTCATGCCCTACCTCCAGTCTGGAAATTTCTGTGTTCTCCTCCCTTGCCCTCTTGTCTTAGCCGTTTGCCTAACCCATACCTGTGACCTGTGAAAGCACTCGATGTGATGCCAGGCCCGCGGCAAACAGTCAACTAAATATTAGCTTCCCTTACTCAAATTCATGACCTCATCAGTTGCTTTTTTAACCCACTATGAACCCCATGGTTAACCTTGCTTCTAAAAAGTTTTCTAAAGGTCCCCCTAGCTGTAGGCTGTGTTTGGAAAGACGTTTATAGAAAGAGCCTGGATTCCATCCCTGGATTGCAACAGGGTCCTTCTATGCTTCAAAGAAAATCTCCCTTCTCTAAAATTCTGAGGGAAGCATGGGAACACGGGCAGGGCCTCCTCTCCTTCCTCCTGCTTCTGTTCCCATCATGCTGTTCATCTGACGCTCACCCATTGTATCATACAGCCGGAAGGAGTCCTCGTGGAGAAGACTCACAGCTCATTGCTGTGTCCAGAAGGTGAGAGGGTGGCTGGGAAGACGCCCCTTGGGCAACAGGTGATTTTCATACACAAAAGGAGGATTATGCTGGATGTGGTGGTGCAACCTATAATCCCAGTTGAGTGCAGAGGCAGGAGGATCACCACAAGTTTGAGGTCAACTTGGTCTAAACTAGAGTTCCAGGCTAGCCAGGGCCACACAGGGAGAGACCTTGTCACCAAACCAACCAAACCAACCAAGCAACAAAGCAGAGAAGTGTGCAGGACTAGAAGGGAAACGTGAGTCTAGGTTGTTACCCCTTCTGGGATCAAGGAACTGAAAGGCAGGATTTTAAAAAAAAAAAAAGAAAAGAAAATTCTAAGCAGCACATGTAGGACTCCTTGAAATTTATATTCAGCAAAAATCACTATGAATTGGCTTAAGCACAGCTGCATGCCACCCCATAGAAAGTACTGGAGAACACTGGGTATAGGAAACCCTAGGTCACAGAACTTGATTCAGAATCCCATGATTTCCACCACCCATGTCACCTTTTCTCTGTGGTCACAGGAGAGGTGGCTTCAGACTCTGTCTCCCTGGAGCTCCCTGTGGATACTGTTCCCGACTCTGCCAAGGCTTACGTCACTGCTCAGGGTAAGCGGCTTGCTCGGCAAGGACAAGGTGGACTAGAGGCTGCAGAGGCATGGTGGGGCAGCACGTGGACCTGCAGCAGGTGTCCCTGGAGTGAAAGAAGAAAAGCAAATCCTGTACAAGAGCAATGCCCCAGATGGGATTACAAATCGAGTTTCAGATGAAGGCGTTGTTTGGGGCTGGAGGTTAAGAACACATTCTTCTCTTCCAGAGAACCAAGGGACCATGTCAGTTGACTCAAAATTACTTGTAACTGTAGCTCCAGGGGATCTAGCACACTCTTCTGGCTTCTGAGGGTACCTGCACGTGCCCACACGCATGCATACACACATACACTTAATACATATCTTTTTAAAAATTGAAGGAATTGAGGCAGGATAAAAATAAAATCTTTTAAACAATGAAGTCACCGGGGCAGGAGGAAGCTCGCTGTTACAGATGTTTGATATGTATTTGGGTTTAGGGTATCTACAAACTGGGTAGAGAAAAGATAAAATGTTTGCTGCAGCCATTTAACAGTGAAGCATTTGTGTTCAGTTCAGAAGGTAACAGCCGTGTTCACACTAACAGCGCACAGTGCACTTCACGCCTTTGGGAGAACGTGGAAAAGAGTAGACCTGGAGTTTGATGTGGTCATCTTACCACTGAACTATGTGACCGGAACAAGTTCACACACAACCCCAGCCCCCTTTCCCCTCGGTGAAGCAGCGATAGTAACCACCTGCCGGACTGGCGTGGGACTAAGATATGTGACAACTATGGAGTTGTCACCATAACATCTAGCACCTGGCAGGAGCCGGGGACCGCTCGGTCCTTTCTTCATTCTCTCACCCTCTAAGATCCCTTCCGGGTCACTTTCTCTGTTGTGATTGTGATGCGTCCGTAACTCTGCTGCTGCGTTCATTTCCCTCCAGTGGGCCAACTCACAAGATTCATCTTCCCCCTGAGAACATGGGTCGTGTCTTTTTCCTTTCTGTCTCTGACAGATTCCTTTCACACAGTTCATATCGAGAACCTATTTGTAGATTTGAATTGAACCTGACGTCTCCAACACGAATGAGTCACCGTATCCTGCTAGCTGGCTTACGGGGTGTGTCCGTAGGTGTAACCTGGAGAGAGTATCTGTATTATGAGTGTCTGGGAGGAATGCACCCTTTTGGGAGTAAATTTATGTGCAGTTGAGGAGCTTAGGTATTAAGGCTAAGTGTGGTGGATTTGTTATGTCACGTGCAACGTCTCTGGCAACATGTCCACTTAAAAATCCCTATACTCCATTGGACAACCTGCGTGCTTGCTTGAGCTCCTGTACCTTTACATGCCCAGTATTAGAGAACTGTGTTAGACTTGTTTGTAAGAAATGTAACTGTTTCCTGATGCTGGCCTCTTGGCTATGAACCCCTGTTTTGCTTGTTTGTTTTTGTTTTATGTGTGGGGGTGTTTTGTCTGCATGGATGTATGTTTGTTGTCTGGTGCCCACAGAGGCCAGAAAGAGGGCATCCAATCCCCTGGAACTGGAGTTACAGTAGCTTTTGAGCCGCCATGTAAGTCCTAGGAACTGAACCCAGGTCCTCCACAAGAGCAGTCAGTTCTTAACTACTGAGCCATCTCTCCAGCCCCTAACTGTGAGCTCTTTAAAGGTAGAGAACATGTTGAACTTAGTGTTTCTCCCTAAAACACACAGCAAGCTCTCACTAAATCTCAGTTAATATGTGTTTGTCCAAAAAAAAAAAAGTCACAAATCTTAAGAATTCCTTCTGGCCGGGTGGTGGTAGCACACGCTTTTAATCCCAGCTCTCAGGAGGCAGAGACAGACACATCTCTGAGTTCGAGGCCAGCCTGGTCTACAGAGTAAGTTCCAGGACAGCCAGGGCTACACAGAGAAACTCTGTCTTGGAAAAAAAAACAAAATTTCTTCTTTTCTTTTTCACCACATGCTTATTTCTCTCTCTTAATGGCAGGAGACATCATGGGCACCGCTCTGCAACATCTGGATGGTCTGGTACAGATGCCCGGTGGCTGTGGGGAGCAGAACATGGTCATTTTCGCTCCCACCATCTATGTCTTGCAGTACCTGGAGAAGACAGGGCTGCTGACTGAGGAGATCAGGTCTCGGGCAGTGGGCTTCCTGGAGATAGGTAAGTCAGACCTTAGGTTTACAATAGGTCGATAAGCTAGGGAGAAGTTTAGTGTCTGGAGTGACCCACACCCTTGAAAATCTTGACGACGTGAGTTGAAGTTGTCATGAGGTCTAAAACCACATCTTGGTTCCTCAGGGTACCAGAAGGAACTGACGTATAAACACAGCAATGGCTCATATAGCGCCTTCGGGGAACAGGATGGAAATGGCAACACATGGTAACACTGCGGGCTTCCCGACGGGCTCCGTACTCCAGCACCTCATTCTTGAAGCACCCCCCCCTCTCCCCTCTCTCTCCCTCCAATTCCCTCCTCTTTCTCTCAGCCTCTGCCCTTCAGCGCTGCTTAGTTTTGCTCACACCTGGTCAAGTCCCTCACTCTTTTCCCCGGGGCCTTAGTTCACCCTTTTCTAGGTCTCCAGTGCACTGTGTCTTGGCCCGCTTCTAGAACCAGAACAGACTGGGACTGTGCGCCATCGTCTGGAGATTCCCCCTTCTTACTCTGCTTTTTTTCTTCACCCCTGCAGGTTGACAGCCTTTGTCACTAAATGTTTTGGCCAAGCTCAGAAATTCATCTTCATCGATGACAAGAACATCCAGGATGCCCTCAAGTGGATGGCGGGAAACCAGCTCCCCAGTGGCTGCTATGACAATGTGGGAAAGCTGCTGCACACAGCTATGAAGGTGGGGATCTGCCGAGGGGTCTGCAGTCCCCACTGTGTCCGGGAGGACCTTTTCAGGTCTATCCCTGCTGTGGGTGGTCTTGGTCAAGTGCTTACCAGTCTGGGTTTCAGTCTTCTCGTGTATAGAAAGAGAAGAGTCTCCAGAGTCTAGTGTTCAGATCAAGGGCATCAGCATCAGCTGGGAATTTGTCTGAAATGCAAATCTCGGCTCCTACCGCAGACAGTGAGTGGAAACCGGGAGTGAGAACCAGCGGCTGAAGTTTCAGACCACTGGTCCAGACAGTCTCTGGGTCTCTTGCTACTGCCTCAGGCTCGAAGCAAAGCCATTTTGCAGTGTCTTTTGTTTGCTCTGTACCAGGTACTGTTCTCAGTACTTGTTTGATACTTAATGTTTACAACACACCAGAGAGCCAAGTACCCGTATGCTGCTATTAATCTCACTTACAGATGAAACAAAGGCCCAGAGATGCGGTAAACTGTCCACGCTGTAAGCCGACGGGTAGCAGGGCTAGGACTTGAGACTTTGCAGCCGGACTCCAAAGGCGCTGCCCCGGCCCCTCATTGCCTCTTCCTCCTGTTAGTGACTTTTCCTGTTGCTCTGGTTGGATACCTGACAAAAATCATGTGAGGAAGGAAGGGTTTAACTTGGTGCACGGCTTGATGGCATTGGGTCAGGGCAGCCATGGCATGGGCACTGGAGAAGGCAGTTGGCCACACTGTATCTGCACTCAGGAAGCAGAGAGACATGAATGCTCATGCTTGGTTCATTTCCTTCTGCGTATGCCGTCCAGGACCCCAGCCCATGGACTGTCCACATTCAGGCTGCTCTTCCTACTTTCATTCACCTAGATGATCCCTCGTCGCCATGTCTGGAGGCGTATCTCCCGGGTGACTGTGTATCTCGTCAAGTTGGCACTTTAACCACCACACTCCCCAACACAGGGCAAGGTGCGGGTATGTGGAACAGCTTGCCTGTTTCACAGCACCCCCAGAGAAAGAGATCTGCATAAGTTTGCCTGGAGGAACAATTCCCATGGCTATTCTAAGAGCTGGATTGGTAATCCTGCGCTCTGAAATCACATCCTCATGCCGACCGATCCTATCAGTCCCTCATCTTCCTCCTCTCTGTATACTCTGTGGCGGCCTGCTTTCTGCCACTGTGGGAAAATGGACGAGGAGGAGACATTTATCCTGGCCCAGAGTTGCCGAGGTTTTAGTCCAAAGTTGCTTGGCCCATTGCTTAAGACCTGGGTGGAGGAGTACATCACGTGGAACATTCACTGAGTGGAAAACAGGAAGCAGAGAGACAGACCGGAAGGGGGAGGGTCTTACTGTCAGGAAGAGGAAAGGTCCTATTGTCCTGTTCTAGGGCACACCTCTAGTAACCTAACTTCCTCCTACAACCCACCCCCTAAAAGTCCCACCACCTCCCCATAGCACCACAGGCTGGGAACCAAGCCTTCAACACATGCGCCTTTATTCTGGGGTGCTGTTGGCATGTACATCAAGGTATACAGTAAGAGTTGGCAGGGTTGGGGATTTAGCTCAGTGGTAGAGTGCTTGCCTAGCAAGCACAAGGCCCTGGGTTCGGTCCTCAGCTCTGAAAAAAAAAAAAAGAGTTGGTTAGAACAAGATTCCAGGGTTTTGGGCTGGAGACATGGCTCAGAGGTTAAGAGCACTGACTGCTCTTCCAGGGGACCTTGGTTCAATTCCCAGCACCCACATGACAACATACAGCTGTCTATAACTCCAAGATCTGACACCCTCACACAGACATGCATGCAGGCAAAACACCAATGCACATAAAAATAAATATTAAAAAAAAAAAAGATCCAGGGTTTTGGTTTTTTCTGCTTCTTTCTTACTGGAGCCAAATAGCCCATTAAGAAACTCATCACCGTGTTATCAAGTTCGGTGGTTCGGCATGAAAACACCAGTTAAACTCTCTAACTTCAAATTCCAGACTCACAGTGTTTTAGCTGTGCCTCTGTGGGCAAGCCATTTCATGTCTTTAAGTACTTATTTTCTTCTCTATGGAATAAGGAAAATTTAGATTCTGTAGTTTTCCAGATTTCCGAAGCTCTTTCTAGGAATGGTGTTGAGCAGGGAAGGTTACATTTAATCTTTTCTGGATAAGGGGCTGGGCTTGTGTTCCTTGGGTGGGAGTCCCCGTGAGAAACTTATTCCTCTACCTTTAACCTCTGATCTAACCCCTCTTAGAGTTTCTAAGTGCCCACCCAGCTGGCGATCTCAGGCTGCCTCCTCCTGTGGCTTCCGTTGAAGTCTTTCTTACCTCATGGTGTCCTGGCAGTCAGGGCTGCAGAGACCTCCGGTGGAGACGACTTCTTCTTCACTCTGCACGTTCTTCTTGGAGGTGTTAGCTCCAGCTCTGATGCCTGGTCTCCCTGCTTCCCTCTAGGGTGGTGTTGAGGATGAGATTTCCTTGACTGCGTACATCACAGCTGCACTGCTAGAGATGGGAAAGACGGTCAATGTGAGTTTTCTAACTCTTTGTCTTGCCTGTTCCTAGAGACATTTATTCTTCTTTGTTCCTATTCACCCTGTCATTATATTTTATATTTTATTCTGTGTATGTGCGTGCGTAGATTAGAAGACAACTCACAGGAGTTGGTTGTCTGCTTCCACCACACAGGCTTTGGATATCCAACTCAGGTCATCAAGCTTGGTGGCAAGTGACATTATCCACTGAACCACTGGCCCACTATTCACTCTGTTAAAGTCAAGGAAGATATGATAATATCCTTATTGCTTCCCATCTTATGATGATAGTGCCTTATGAATTCAGTTGTTCATCTTGACCTTTTAGGACTCGATGGTGAGACAAGGTCTGCAGTGCCTCAGGAAATCTGTCACCTCCACTAACAACCTCTATACCCAGGCCCTATTAGCTTATACCTTCTCTCTGGCTGGAGAAATGGAAATCAGAAGTGCTCTTCTTCACAAGTTAGATCAACAGGCCACTGTCTCAGGTATGTTGGTCATGGTAGGTAGGCATTCTTTGGAATTGTTAAAGGTGTGCTGTGAGTTAACCATCATTTTCTGTGCTGTCCTCTGCCTCACATATGTTAAAATTTAGGGATTATTTTGGTAGAAGTTGAATCACAAGCTCATCACTGGGAGCTGTGAGAGAAAGTCCATTTAGACATCACTGCATATTCGGAACATGGGAATACATCTGTTGAAGTTGGTCAGGTTTACTGGTGTCATAGAACTATTATGGAGACATTTGGTCTAAGATCAAGTTGGGTATATTTAGAATAATATTTGAAATTATAACAGAGTCATAAGTGAAACATCAGTACATTTTCTTTATCTACATATGTAGAATTATATTTCCAGACAGAAATTTAATCTCAGCTTCCATCTATATGAACACCAGTCCCACACTGTCCTCTCCTATGAGCTCAGGATAGATTTTGTCTTGTACATGACTCTCGTTGAGAGTGGGCAGGACACACCTGTTCCCCATTAGATTGATTCATTGTGCTTGTCTCTTTCGAGTTATCTTGAATTGTAGCTCACATGTTTCTGCTTTGTTCTTCCAGTTAGATTACTTCATTGATTCATTATCTCAACTTCTCTTTAAACAGTCTTCTCCCCTCTTTATATCCATGTGTTTTTTCAGGTTACCCCATCATCAAGGTTTATTTTTGCCCCACGTTCTACCTGATTGCCCTATCAGTATGTTTTATTTGATTACTTTCATTAGCATATTTTCTTCTATGGTTTCTTAGCATTCGGATACATATTTTACCTTTTTTTTTTTTTTTTTTTGGTTTTTTGAGACAAGAGTTTCTCTGTGTAGCTTTGGAGCCTGTTCTGGATATCACTCTGTAGACCAGGCTGGCCTCGAACTTGCAGAGATCGCCTGGCTCTGCCTCCCGAGTGCTGGGATTAAAGATGTGTGCCACTACCGCTCGGCTCACATCTTACCATTTTTGTTTTCAAAATGGCCAGCCTTTGAAGAAGTGAAGGAAATGATGAAACATTGCTGAAATCTTGTTCAGCAGCAACAAGTGTCCCCAAGCACCTAAAATTCTTATCAGAAGTTTTTGCCTATTTATTTGCATCAGCACCAGAGCCTTCAAACTAACATGAAGCTTCTCACGTATTTCTGCAGCAAGAACATTTATTGACCTTCTAGCTTCACCTTAGGGAGTTATGTGTGGTTGTTTGCACATATGCACGTGCACACACACACACACACACACACACACACATCATACATACTTAGGGCTAACTGAATCAGATGATCCTGGGAAGTATTTTCTAACCCACGATTGATACTTGGCTGACACTTCTCCAGTTTAAGGCGTGATGTTTATTAAGTGAAAATGGGAAAGTCTGTCAGCTCTTGGCAAACCTTTACGGTGATTCTTTCTTCTCTGTAGGAGAATCCATTCACTGGAACCAGAAACCTGAAGTTGCCGATGCCAGTCCTTGGTCCGAGCCTCAGGCAGTGGATGTAGAACTTACATCCTATGTGTTGCTGGCTCAGCTCACCAAGAACTGCCTGACTCAAGAGGAAGTGGCCAAGGCCACTAGCATAGTGGCTTGGTTGGCCAAGCAACGCAATGCATATGGAGGCTTCTCTTCCACTCAGGTGAGCAGTCTGCTGTTCTGACATAGTCAGGTACACTGTGGAGATAGAGAAATAGCTCCCTTGCCCTCTGGGTTCTTATAATCTTATGGAAGTGGAGAAAAAGCATATGAAAATACAGAAGGATTAATCAGGTCATGTGAACATGTTGTTTTAAGATAAGCCCACCAGAGACTACCCCAAGGGCACTCTTAAAATAGAAAAGAAAGTCTTTATTGCTGGCTGGCAGCTGTATTGGGAACTTGCCAGAATCCTGCAGCTCTGAGCCTTACAGTCCTTTGTCTTTTAAGTACACAAACCATAGCCAGGTTGTCACAATTAGCAAGAAGCAGAACTACAGAAACCATAAAGCAAGGTCAGTACATTTAGGAACTTTTCTGGAACGGTGGACTAGGTCTTTGATGGATTAGGTCTTTGTTTCCATTTTGGCAGGTATGTGGGGCCTACATGCTGGGTTTTAAGGTCAGAATGGTGTCTCTAACATGGTGTCAGTTATGCTAAGGTCTGGAGGCCTGTTACAATGTGAGTGATACCAGATGCATTTGGTTTTCTCTTTGTGGAGGATTTTTGTATGTGGGCTGGTTAGTTTATGTTAACTTGACATAAGTTAGAGTCATCTAGGAAGAGGGATCCTCAACTGAGAAAATGCCTCCATCACATTACCTGTAGGGCTAGTCTGTGGGGCATTGGCTTGTATAGTGATTGATGTGGGAGGGCCAGCCCACGTGGGCAGTGCCACCCCTGGGCTGGTGGTCCTATGTGGTATAAGAAAGCAGCCTGAAGAGCCAGGCAGATCTCTGTGAGTTTGTGGCCAGCTTGGTCTACAGAGCAAGATCCAGGACATGCACCAGAACTACACAGAGAAACCCTGTCTCGAAAAACAAAACAAAACAAAACAAAAAACAAAAAAAAGAAAGGAAAGAAAGAAAGAAAGAGAGAGAGAGAGAAAGAAAGAAAGAAAGAAAAAAAACAAAAAAGAAAGAAAGAAAGAAAGAAAGAAAGAAAGAAAGCAAGCAGCCTGAGCCAGGCAATGGTACATGCCTTTGCTCCCAGCACTCAGGAGGCAGAGACAGGCTGATTTCTGAGTTCAAGGCCAGCTTGCTCTGTAGAATGAATTCCAGGACCACCGGGGCTACACAGAGAAACCATGTCTTGAAAACCAAACCAAAAACAAAGAAAGAAAAAGAAAGGAAGGAAGGAAGGAAGGATGGAGGGGAGGAAGCTGAGCAAGCCAGGAGAGCAAGCCAGTAAGTAGTCTTGCTCCTTGGTCTCTGCTTCAGTCCCTGCCTCCAGCTTCCTTACCTGCTTGAGTTCTTGCCTCAATGATGGACTGCAATTTGGTCATATAAACCAAATAAACCCTTTCCTCCTCAAATTGCTTTTGGTCATGGTGTTTATCATGGCAACAGAAAGCTAACTAGGACACCATGTAAATAGGAATAGGAATCCATAATTATGGCAAAATTTATGTTAACGAATTATAAAGCCTATTGGGGGATCTGTACATATGAAAATTGAGGGTTCATGGGCATGTTCCCTTCTACTATTGCAGATATTGGAAAGTTAATAAGATATAATCTCCACTCCAAATATTTACAGTAAAGAAGGAAAGCTAGGTCACATTTCATATAAAGGAAGGAATGCACATCTTTAATCCTAGTACTGGGGAGGCAGAGGCAGAAAACTGATCTCTGAGTTCAAGGCCCAGCCAGACCCTTTCTCAAAATACCATATAAATGAAGGAGGATCTGGAACCAACACCATAAAGGTGCAAACTTTATCAACTTGAATAGAAAGATTTTTTTTGTGTGTGTGTGTGTGTGTGTGTGTGTGTGTGTGTGTGTGTGTACACTACCATTGAGCTACATGCCCAGTTCAGATTTAAAAAAAATTTTTTTTTCAAGAGAATGGTTAGAAGAGAAGGATCTAAGCAGATATATAAAATTTTGGTAGGCAACTATTGAAAGGAAAAAGAAATGATGTGAACAGAGACACCGATCTGTAAAAATGCTGATTGGCTACTGGGAAAAGTGTTTTAGTTGGAGCCAATGGGACAGAAGCCACCTTATAGAGCTTTTGTTCATTATTATGGAGGGCCTTGAGTGGCAGCTTTCAAGCTGGAACATAATTCCAAGAGGTTAAGGTGGCTTGTTTTGGTTTTTAAACTTTGCTTCAGAGAGATTAACCTGTTGCTTGGTAATTCAGAGGAAAGAGACCCAGGACTTGGGGACCAGGAGACTGTTTCATTAAACTAGGAGAGTAGCAGGAGAAGGTAAAGGAGAAAGGTAGAACTTGTGGTAAATTCCAATGTATCCAAAATTATCTGAGAGCTCAGGGTGTAGCTCAGTGGTAGAGCACTTGCCTAGCATGGGCAAGGCCTTGGGTTCAATCCACAGTGCACTCATTGCACAAACATACAAGCACACACATGCACATATATGCGTTCTTACCATAACAGGATAGTCATTAGTGCATTGTTCTGAAAATCAATTAAACATCTAACATGTAAAAATTACTCAAATGAAGAAGAAAATGTATTTCTTGTCTTCATGGAAATTATAAATTGATTTATTGAAATTAGTGTCAGGCTGGGTGGTGATGGCATATGCCTTTAATCCCAGCACTTGAGAGGCAGAGGCAGGTGGATCTCTGTGAGTTCAAGGCCAGCTGCTCTACATTTTTTCTTTTTTTCTTTTTTTTTTTTTTTTGATTTTTTGAGACAGGGTTTCTCTGTGTAACAGCCTGGTTGTCCTGGATCTCGCTCTGTAAACCAGACTGGTCTTGAATTCCCAGAGATCCACCTGTCTCTGCCTCCCAGTGCTGGCATTAAAGGTGTGCACCACCACACCCAACCAATTTAATGGATTTTTAAAAAGATAAGGTATTGTGCCTTACTTCAGAGAACTTCTTTTGTTGTTTTTCCTTAGGAGATTGAAAATGATTTTTATTTCTTTTCAATTTTTGCTGCTGGGGACTAAAACCTGGCCTTGTACCTGCTAAGAGAACAGTCTGCCAGCTGGCTACATGCCAGCCCCTCAGGGGCATTCTTAATCCGGAAAGACGTCTTGATGCCTAGCCCTAAGTAATTATAATATATATCAATATTTTGCCAAGCAGTGAGAGAAGTCTTTAGAACTGTCAGTGACACGTGCCTGTCAGAATTGTTTTTCACTAAAATCCTTAGTGATTACAAGAACTCTCTCTCTCTCTCTCTCTCTCTCTCTCTCTCTCTCTCTCTCTCTCATACACACACACACACACACCATGAATCTTCAGCCCATGGGAAGGTCCTTCTGTTGGATTGCTGCAGTGTGTTGAAGCAGTAACGATCCCATGGCTCCAGCTCATAAAGGGTAGACAGAGCTTTACAGGGGAAACTTGTTTGCAGCTTCCACAGGGTTTTGCCTCATCTTCCTGCTTCACAGGGCGGTAATACTGTCCAAATATGCATGTCCTTTTGGTCTCGTCAGGATGTGAAAAGTGAGGTCCTTTATTCTGGAATATGTATTTTACAGTGTCAAGCGTGTACGAATTCTCACAGTAGAGAGCAGAACATAACAGTTTTGCTTGCCACCTCATTTTCTTCCTCTTTATCGTAATTTATATAAATGGTGTTTTTTGAAATGAAAAGCTTCAAGCTATACAATAGGATGTGCTCTGAGTGACAGTCTGTCTTATTCAGAGTTAAAGAAAAGATATCATGTGCCCCAGTAGCTAAGAAGCCTTGGACTGAAAGGAAAGATTGTCCAAGGGTCCTGGTACCCTCTCCAGCCGGACAGAGGTCATCACACAGATGATTGCAGAATAAATAACTGCAGAAGGTATGAATTTCCTAGGACCATCAAGTTATTGCTAGTTCTTCCTTCCTCCAACAAGAGAGCTATGAAACATACAATGAGCCATTATCCTCTTGATTCTAGAAATAACCCCTTTGAAGCTAAGTTCTATCTCTAAGTATGAATTCACCCAAATGGCCAGATGACCGTAAGGCTGTTCAGTAACAACTCGTTAGTGATGATTTTCTGTAAATGTAAGTTGTCGGGGTTTCCATATCAGCTTCCCCAGGAGAGGTGAATATAGTTCTCTGTGTATTTAGGAGTGCTGCTGCCTACCCAGGCCAGCTTCAGCCACCAGGCACTGGCTACAGCGTCTTCGGGCTAATTTGCATGGCTCGCAGACCAGTAAAGCATGTGCTTGTTTTACTTCAGGATACTGTAGTTGCCCTCCAAGCGCTTGCCAAGTATGCTGCAGTTGCCTACACACCCTCCGAGGAAGTCAGCGTGCTTGTAAAATCCACCGAGAACTTCCAACGCACTTTCAACATAGAGTCTGCCAACCGACTGGTACTGCAGCAGGAAGCACTGCCCAGGATCCCCGGAGTGTACATTGTGGAGGCCTCGGGCCAGGGCTGCGTCTATGTGCAGGCAAGCCAAGGAGCACACGGAAAAGCAGTGTCAGAGGATTCTCACCGCGAATACAGTTTCTCACTTCCCACTTCCTGCCGCCGCCCTCCCTCCCTCTCTCCTTCCCTTTGTGTGTGTCTCTCTCCCTGGGACAGTGGCCTGAGGTGCACAAATTTAAAGTCCTTTCTTATTCTGATCTTGTTATCTCTTTCCACCAGACGGTGTTGAGATACAACGTTTTCCCTCCTAAAATTCCGGAGACCTTTAGCCTTCAGGTGGAAACGGGAAAAGCTGGTTGTGAAAAACTCGCTTTACCTCGGTCCTTGACTCTCGCTATTCATACCAGGCAAGGGAAGCTGAAGGCACCTGGGTCCTGGGAACTGAATTTGTGTGTGTGTGTGTGTGTGTGTGTGTGTGTGTGTGTGTGTGCAGCGTGTAGCAAGAGTGGAAACAGTAGGTTGACAACAAGTCTGCTTCTTCCTGCCCTCAGTTACGTGGGGAGTCGCAGCTCTTCCAACATGGCCATTGTGGAAGTGAAGATGCTGTCTGGGTTCAGTCCCGTGGAAGGCACCAAGCAGTTAGTAGGTGGCTTCTGTTTTTTCCATTTAACTGTCTCTTAGAGAACCTAACGTTATTGATGAACCAAAACCCGGTGAAGTTGGCATCATCCTATGTATCTACGTACACACATCCACCCATTTACAACTCAAGATCGGACATCAGAAAGGGCTGTTGAGGTGCATCGGATATATAAAATGGGAGCAGCATTGGTTTTGGTTCCTATTCTTATCCTGTGCTGGGGGTGGAACCCAGGGCCTTGTACATGTGCTAGGCAAATACTGTACACGTGGCCTACATGCCTCACTTTCTTTATTCTGGAGCACTTGAAACTGGCCAGAAAGAGCAGAGTCGTGTTGGCCATCTACAGTATGTAAAACATACTGGATTCTAAGGTGTAGTGCAAAGGAAAAAGTATAATACATCCTTATTAGTATGTGTCTCATGATAAGACTGAAGTGTTGGGAGTTTAAAGTTGAGTAAAATACTTTACCCTAGGGATAGTGAAGAGCCTGGTTCTGGCTCCTAATCTCTTTCTCTCCTCCTTTTCAAATCCAGCTTCTGCAGCAACCCCTGGTGAAGAAGGTCGAGTTCGGCAAAGACACACTTAACATTTACTTGGAGGAGGTAGGTGTTCAGCACTAACCGAAGAGCTGGATTATGTGTGTGTGTGTGCTGGCTTCCCTTCAAATCTACATGTCCAAGTGTTCTGTACACAGAGAAGCAGGACCTGGGAGTGCACAGTGTGAGAAGGGTCTGCTCCATGATGGGGCGCCACGAAGCAGGTGCTGCCCCTACAAGCAAATACCCTCCCACAGACGACACCCTGAACTGTTTACACCATTTGAGATTTCTAATAGATACATTCAAGAAAAGAAACATTGTGATGAGAATTAGCATTGTACCAAACATTAGAATAGTGATAATCCTTGGGAACTTTGAGCTTTGTTGAAATGAAAAGTTAAATATAACATGTTGATTTAAATTAAACCTAATAGCACAATAGATAATATGAATATATACATGTAACATCAAATTTTGTTACACATGGGGAATAAAGTCACCTTTACTTTTTATTTTTTATTTTATTTTATTTTTTTT
>CABHPQ010002424.1:16730-30798 GCA_902168405.1 Peromyscus aztecus | reverse complement strand
TTTTTTTTAAAAGATTGATTTATTTATTATGTATACAGTATTCTGCTTGCATATGTGCCTGCAGGCCAGAAGAGGACACCAGAGCTCACTATAGATGGTTGTGAGCCACCATGTGGTTGCTGGGAATTGAACTCAGGACCTTTGGAAGAGCAGTCGGTGCTCTTAACCTCTGAGCCATCTCTCCAGCCCCCCATTTGAGATTTCTAATAGATACATTCAAGAAAAGAAACATTGTGATGAGAATTAGCATTGTACCAAACATTAGAATAGTACTACTCCTTGGGAACTTTGAGCTTTGTTGAAATGAAAAGTTAAATATAACATGTTGATTTAAATTAAACCTAATAGCACAATAGATAATATGAATATATACATGTAACATCAAATTTTGTTACACATGGGGAATAAAGTCACCTTTACTTTTTATTTTTTATTTTATTTTATTTTTTTTCATTTATCGAGACAGGGTTTCTCTGTGTAACAGTCCTTCCTGTCCTGGAACTCGCTTTGTAGACCAGGCTGGCCTTGAACTCACTGAGATCTGCCTGCCTCTCCCTCCCGAAGTACTGGAATTGAAGGCTGATCCACCATACTGGCCTAAGTCACTTGTATTTTAAAGCCAACAGGAGAGAATGTACCAAACTAAAACTTACTTTTACCGTGAATATCCACGTCCCGTTTTCAGCCCTCTGCCCAGCCTGTCCATCTTCCGGAAAGACACATTTGGTTGTTTGCTTGTTGTAGTCAGTGCAGAGGATCACACCCACGACCTCACGTGTGCTTGGCAGGCATCCGACCACGGAGCTATAATCCATCCCCTTTTTCACTTTAGTTTTTTTTCCTCCCTCCCTCTTCTCTTTCTCCCTCCTCCCTTCTCCTCGAAGCAGGGTTTTGTTGTGTCGCCCAGGCTCCCCTTAAACTCTTAATTCTCTTGACTCAGCCTCCTTAGTGCTTGGACTCTGGGTGGTACAGGTGCATGTCACCATGCTGTTACCCGCATGGTTCATTTTAGTTGTCTTTTAAATGCATTTTGCTTTTTGTTTGTGTAAGGGTGGTGTGTGTGTGTGTGTGTGTGTGTGTGTGTGTGTGTGTGTGTGTGTGATGTATGTGCCATGTGCCTGTGGGTGCCCATGAAGGCCAGAAGGGTGCATTGAATCCACTGGAGTGACATGTGATTGTGAGCCATCCAACATGGGTCTGAGAACACAACTCAGATCCTCTGGAAGAGCAGCAGGGCCTAACCACTGAGCCATCTGTCTGGCCTCCTCATTTTCATGTGCTTGATCTGTGTTCCCCACAGCTCAGTAAGAAGACTCAGACTTACACCCTGACCATCAGCCAAAGTGTGCTGGTGACCAACCTGAAACCTGCAGCCATCAAAGTCTATGACTACTACCTGCTAGGTGAGTGTGGAGAGCCTTCACGCATCTCCCAACACAGTTTCATCTCACTTTTATGGCCTCTTGCTCTTAGTTTTACAAACACTTCTTCCCAAGACAAGCAGCATGCAATCATATTACCTGACCTAAAACATTTTTTTTAAGTCATCTAAAAAACTATAACTGACCAGTCGAGTGCTTGACTAGCTAGCATTCACAAGGCCCTGTGTTCATCCCAGTACCCAGCACAGGGGTGGAGGTGGGGGTGAAGGGAGCCAGGCACGGTGGGAGATGCCTGTAATCTCAGCACTTAGGAGGCAAAAGCCAAAAGATAAGGGCTAGCTTCAGCTACATAGAGAGTTTGAGGCCAGCCTGGGCTGTATAAGACTGTTCCAAAACAAACAAATGAAATAAAATCAATCAATAATAAAAACTCATCTACAGAAGAGGTATTTTACATGCTGTGGTCTTTAGACCAAAGGAACAAAGCAGACCATTGTTCTCAAGGAGCTGATGAGTGCTGATGTTTCTGATGTAGTTAGTAATTGATGTAGTTAATAATTCAGCCGTAACACACAGTGTTAGTGATTGAAAGTACCTATAACTCTAATGCGCTCATGACACACGGAGACATCTGAACATGGATAAAGCAGAACTTTTACCTCTGAAGGATCACCTCTGAATTCTCCCAAGAATAACATGTCAATCCATTTCACAGATGAGCAGGCGATGACTCAGTACTCTGACCCTTGTGAATGAGGTGAGTCCGGCAGAGAAAGGAGTCCATTTGGGATGGAGTGGTACCATTCGGAAGGAAGAGGACTTTTGGGCAGGGCAGTTTCTAGGGAGAGAACTCTCTTTTGAGATACTGTTACTGTCTTTGGATAACATTTTTTGGTGAAAGTGTGCTTCCATGAGGTCTTGCTATGTGACTCAGGTTGGCGTTTGTAAACCTCCTGCCTCAGTATCCCAAGTGCCACACTGTCCTTAACTCTTGAAGAGAGCACGATGTCCCCCTAGGTCACACCGGAAAAACCAATAGTGGCATTTATGTGGTGGTTTCTATATGATTATGAGTGTATTGTGAGGGTATGTGTACATATGTCTGTCTGTATGTATGTATGTATGTATGCCTGTGTGGGAATGGGACAGAGGACAACATTCTGCCCTTTTTTTTTTTTTTTTTTTTTTTTGGAGACATGGTCTGTCACTGGCCTGGAGCTCACCAAGCAGTCTAGGTTGGCTAGCCAGTGAGACCCACGGACCCTCCTGTCTCCACCTTCCCATCACTGGGAATGCAAGTGTGCAGCGCCACACCTGGATTGTTTTTACATGAGTTATGGGAAATGAACTCAGTTCCTTATGTCTGAAAGGCAAGCGCTTTCCTAACAGAGCCGTCTTCACAGCCTCCTTGTACGACTTTTAAAAACAATAATTTTTCCATTGGCTTAGAAAACAGATGGATTTTTCCTAGCTATTTTTACATAGTATATCTTCATTGTATAAAAATACTGAAAGGAAACATGAGGCAGACAGAGAAAAAAAGAGAGGGAGCAAGAGTAAGGATGAAAACCCTGAGGTGGCGTGGGGCCTAGGTCTTGGGAGAGCACTCCTCGGTAAGTGAAACCTTCATGTCATCTGCTGTTCATTTACTTGCTTGCTTGCTTTTCAGGGTAGAAGCTGGAAGGGGACTAAGTGAACCCTCTGTGACATTGTGAACATGACTTTCCTCCTGAAGCAGAATTCATTCAATCGCACAGTTTGGTTCTCTGATCGGATGGATGGCAGATGGGTATGCCTGGACCTCAGACTCTCTGCTTTCTTATGGAGAGGTGGGGTGGGGATACTCTCACACAGGAGACTTGGCAAGGAAAGGTCACAGTGGAAGAGAAATGGCCCAGCTGTTCTTTCATCCATCCATGGGACTCTCAGAGCGCGGGTGGCGGTAGCTGGTGGAGGAAGACGAGCATGTGTCCTGGAGGTGAAACCTGGGGAAGATGGGACTTAAAACTCTGGAGTAGGCTAAAAAAATAAAACTTTCGAAAGGTTATCAGTGTATCCAGCTCTGTGTATTTTTTTGGATGCTGGGGTGGTTTGAATGAGAATGTCCTCTATGAGGCAGGCTTATGAAGCCTTGTTTTCCTGTGTGGCTATCCAACTAACTGAACATCATGTATAGAAATACCATTCTTTCCCTGGTACACAAATATGTTACTTTTATAATAAATAGGAAAAACTTGTAAGATTTCTTGATTTTAGTTTTTCAATTGATTTGCATCAATAATATGAACATAAACACACAAAATTAAAAATAGGGCCGGGGCGGGGGAGGGGGGTGGTGGTGCACACCTTTAATCCCAGCACTTAGGAGGCAGAGGCAGGCAGATATCGGAGTTCCAGGCCAGCCTGGGCTACAGAGCGAGTTCTAGGACAGCCAGGGCTACACAGAGAAACCTATATTGAAAACTTAAAAAAAAAAAAAAAAAGAAAAAAAGGTTAGGTATGTGGCTCAGTGGTTATACTCAGAAGGCAAAGAAATGAACAGAAAATGGGGCTTAGCTATAAAACCCCAGCCCCCTCACCAGGGCCCCCATGCTATCCCCACCTCCCAAGTACCACATTCTCCAGTGAGGTTCCATCTTCTGAGGATTTCATGATCTTCACACATGGCACCACTGACTGGAAACCAAATATTCAAATATATGAACCTATGGGGACATTTCATATTCAAATCATAATATGCCTATATATGAATATAATTTCCTCGCTAAGGAATTCTGAGTAAAGAGTCTAGCCCACCTACAGCCCAATTTTTCCTTTGTAAACCAGGAGAAATAATGTTTACCTCCAACAGCAGTGCTGAGAGTAAGTAAAATTATACATGAGAGAGCCAGTGGTGCACTGGGAGACAGAGTGGAGGATGACTCAAGAGTTTCAGGCCAGCCTGGACTACATAGTGAGTTCCAGGACAGAGACTAGAAGCCACATCAGAATGTGTGACTGATTATAGTCTGGGAAACAAAGGGAGCTGGGATATTTTATCACTCCACCAACTACTTCTCCAGTCTCCAAAAAACCTCTGTCATCAGACTCTAAGATTTTCTCTATCATTAGACTCTTCTTATTTCATCAACTACAACCAAACTGGCTAACAAACTTCTATTAGAAAATCTACAAAAATTACACTAGCAGAGGGTTCATAGAAAGGGTTGCCAGTGACTGCTACTGTGATGGCTAAAGTTATGTTTTAAGTTATGGTTGGGGTGGGGGTTGGAGAGATGGCTCAGAGGCTAAGAGCACTGGCTGCTCTTCCAGAGGTCTTGAGTTCAATTCCCAGCAATCTCATGATGGCTCACAACCATCTGAAATGAGATCTGGTGTGCAGGCATACATGCAGGCAGAACACTGTATACATAATAAATAAATAAATCTTTAAAAAAAAATGTTGTGGTTAGGTGAATCACCACAATATGAGGAACAGAATTAAAGGGTCACAGCATTAGAAAGGTTGAGACCATCCTATAGTCAGTAGGTCATTGTAGGAGATGTTTCCAACTGTTTATGACTTTTACTCTCTTCTCTTTCTTTTCTTCCTTTCTCTTTCCCCATGACCCATTCCTCCTACCATTACATCTCCCAAAGCCCAGAAGCTGACCTATTATACGAAATCTGGGGGCATATCTTTACCTCTTCTTTGTAGTCTACCATTAGCCCAAACCCCGAATACCCACCCTACTTTTCCCGTTTGCCTCAGTTTCCTCCACCCCCCTTTGTGCATCCCTCTCCTCTACTTCCCATCTAACCACCTAATACTTATTTCCGGTCTCACCATGACTGCTCACTTCTTTTCTCATCTTCCCACTCACATCAACATACTAAACTACACAGGACTACAGTAGTCCCTCTGCCCTCTGAAACAATTGGTACTTGACAAGTGTCTGTTTTGTAGTGTAAGAAACACCAAATATTTATCTTTTCTGTCAAACATGGTAAAGCTTTGATTCAAGACAGGAATTCACCCCCTCCCATAAAACCTTTATGCAGATGTTTTAATGACCCTCCACCTGGGTAAAGCTTTTGTTTCCCCCCAGACCCTGATGCATTCTCAGAACTTGTGACCAACCCCTTCCTGTTTTCCCTCCTTTCCTTTGAACTGATTCTTTTTAAGTTAGCCAGTCGTGAAAGACTGTGAGGTCAGACCCCAGGCAAGAGAGAAAAAACAGCCACCACCTGCATTAGAATGAAAACCAAGAGCACTCCCTGCCTTAGAGTGCTCACTCTTCTCATTTTGTGGGTAGTGCTCCCTCTTGACCAAGAGTAAAGTTTTGTCTTGCTGAGGTACTTTCACTTCATGCGACACCAAGATTATTTCTAACAGTAGTCAGCGACCGTCTGTTATTAGAGTCTGTAATGTACTGCTGGATACTGACTGCTGCTCAGACACTGCTCAACCCACAGGGACGGACTGGAGATAGTACCTGGAACATCAGTTTAACAAATGAGAATATTACTACGACCCCCATCTATCCTGAACACTGCAAACATGTCCACTTAAAGAAGAAAAGCAACGGGAATAGAAGGAAAAACCAAAACCAAAACAACGAACTCCATCTTCACAAACTAACTGACCCTAGATGGGCAGAAATAAAAGGAATATGAAAAACCAAGACAGCATTTCTCCTTCCCAAATTACCAACTGGATCCTCAAAGAAAACAACTTGGACAAAGTTCCAGATGCAGAAATCAAAAGATCATATAAATATGATCAAACTACTAAAAAAAGACATGACTATTTTCCAAGAGAACACAGATAGGTGAATGAAAATATCAAAGTTAATCTATGATATGAAAATAAAACTAAAAAATGAGATAGAAATACTAACTATAGGAAGAGGAGGAAGCCCTTAGTTGAGTAAAGTCCTGAGTGAATTTGTATCGCTGACATGGACATGGTTGTATCAAGGACCCTAATACCTCAGCACCATGGGAGAGGCAGAGCCTTTCCCAGGCGAGGCTTGGAGGGATGCAAAACTTTCCTTAGGAGCCAAGTGCAAACGAGTGAATAGTGTGTACAAAAACTAGCAACTGCAACTTCCTCTTCCCAGATCTGTGTGGCCTGAGAACACTGGCCCATAGGGACCCATGGAGGTCAGCTAACTCCTCCTCCTGTGCGGTACACAATAAACACACTGAGGTTCTGGGTCGTGGTAGTAGTAGTGCCCACTCCAATGGAGTGGGCACAGTCTACCTGCCCCTTTCTTTTTTTCTTCAACACCTCCAGTCAGGGTTCTAGGACCAAACCATGCAGGTCTGAAGAAGGCAACTGAAGAAAATCTAAACCAAAATCATGAGAGAAATGAAAAACACAATAGGTCCAATAAAACTGGAAAGCTTCCCAAATAGAATAGATCATGTGGAAGAAAGAATATCAGTGTATGAAGACAAAATACAGGAAGTGGATGGTTCAGTCAAGCTCAATCAGTGTTTTATTAAACCAATGTACAAAAGCGTTATCCCACAGCAGGAAAAACCCAAATGATCCGAAGAGGCTCATTAAACAAAAGAGGATTCAGGAAGTCCCAAACACTACAAAATGAACAAAATGACGGGAAGCAATGCACAGCTTTCCATGATAACTCTGAATATTATGTTCTCAATTCACCATCAAAAGACACAGACTAGGAGATTGGTTTAGAAAACAGAATCTCTCTTTTTGCTTCTTCAAGAAACACGTCAAAGATGAACACTGTTTAAAGGTGAGAGGGTGGGAAAGCGGTACAATCAAATGGAAGCAGGAAACACACATGTGCTGCTATTATAATAATGGGCAAAATAGTATTCAAACCAAATCTTGTCATAAGGAATGAAAGAGTTATTTTATACTGATTCAAGAATAAATTATAATTCTAAATACATATGATCTGAATATAGACTCACCTAACTTCACAAGGCAATCACCAATAGGTTTCAAATCACACATTAATGCCAACAAAGTAATAGTGGGTAACTTCAGTATTACACTGTCATCATTAAACAGATCAAATGTACAAAAAAAGGGATAGAGAAATACTGGAATTAAATGACATCATAAGTCAAATGTACTTAACTGACATCTATGGTTCTGTCAAGATACCAAAGAAAAAGCGGCCTATGGTGGCACACGCCTTTAATCCCAGCACTTGGGAAGCAGAGGCAGGTGGATCTCAGTGTTTGAGTCCAGCCTGGTCGACAGAGGGAGTTCCAAGACAGCCAGGGCTACACAAGGAAACCTTGTCTTGAAAAAAGGAAAAATTTAAACAATATCCTTAATTCTATCTGATCACAATGGGATAAGGCTGGAAATTAACAAGAAAAGCTACAGAAAACAGAAACTCATGGAGATTAAACTACACACCATTAGCCGGGCATGGTGGGGCATACACCTTTAATTCCTACACTGAGGAGGCAGAGGTAAGTGGATCTCTGTGAGTTACAGGCCAGCCTGATCTATATAGTGAGTTTCAGGATAGCCAGGGCTACATAGAAAGACCCTGTCTCAAAAAACAAAACAAAACAAAACCCCACCCTATTGATGAATGAGTCATTAAAGAAATCAAAAAAGAAAAAAATTAAATCCCTCTAGTTAAAAATGAATACAAATCATACCTCAATCTATGGAATACGATGACGGCAGTCCTACCCGGAAGTTTATAGCTCTAAGTGCCTACATTAGAAAGTCGGACATATTCAAATAAACAGCCTGATGAAGAACCTTAGAGCACCGGAGAAAACGAGAACAAGCCAACCCCCAAAAGCAGAGATGCAGAGAGCTAATGAAGATCAGAGCAGCTATCAATGCAATACAAATAATAGTAGCAATAAAAACAGCACAAAGAATCAACGAAACAAAGACTTGGTTCTTTGAAAAGATAAACAAAAATCGACAAACCCTTAGCCTAATCAACCAAAAGAAGGGGGAGGGGTGGACCCAAATTAATAATTTTTAAGATGAAAAGGAGACATTATAATAAATACTGGGGAAATTCATAAACTCATGAGCAAATGCTTTAAATTTTATTTTCTACTGATTTGGAAAAATCCAAGAGAAACAAGTGAACTCTAGATCCAAAATGGCCCACCAAAGTTAAAATGAGACACACTGAATAATATAAACAGATCTATAACATCTAAAGACATAGAATCAGTAATTAAAATTCCAAGTCTGTGGTAACCAGATGACCTCCAGAGCAGGGAAGGGCCAACTGGAAAAGGGAAGAGGGAAGTGGCAAGCTCATTGTGTGGCTGGTTAGTACCTCTGCCCACATCAGGGTATCCTAGGGCTCCATCCACTGGCCACCCCACTCAGTCTGATGGAACTAACTCAGTCTCCAGTAACCTCCTAAGTGGCTAGCCTATATATATGTCCCTGAGGGCCATGTCCAACCTGCAGAATGGGGGGTCCACTGGCAGTATGAATCGCCCTCTTTTTCTCATGAGAAAGGTCAACCTCCATCTAAGCACCTGAAGCCCAGATCATATCGAAGAAAGGAACCAGGCGGTGGTGTCGCACACCTTTAATCCCAGCACTCAGGAGGCCAGTCATCCTGGTCTAAAGAGCGAATTCCAGGACAGCCAGGGCTACATGGAGAAACCTTGTCATTTAAAAAACAAACTCACAAACAAACAAACAAACCAAACCAAACAAGCCCCCCAACCCTGCAAACCCCAACCAAACAACCCCCCCCCAAAAAAAACCTACCAAACCAAGCAAACAACAACAAAAAAAAAACACCCAAAAAAGGACAAATGCCTTTTCATCATTCCTGAACCATGAGTAGCCCAACAAGGAATGATGACTGAGGTCTTGCTTCCCGTTGAATGATCTGACCCTGAGGCTTGTACTGAATCTCGTGATGACCATCTCAACGGATGAGCCTTGGGTAAACCTAGATGTGACAGGGACCAAAACTACGTTCCTTATTGATGTGGAATAGCTTTTCCTGCTTAGACCACTGATTCTGGTTTGATCTTCCGGTTTCTGGTTCTCTTCACTGACATCAATGCAAACTCAACCAGCCCATTTAATACCCACTTATACACCCCTCTTAATCTGTGTGCTAAACATCTTTTCACCCATTCCTTTTCTGTCCCTTCTTAGCTTCCTCATTCTCTTCCTGATTGGGGGCCTCATGTCTAAACCCAGACACATTCAAGGCTTTTGGAGAGTTAGTAGGCTCTTTCGGCACTCTAATGTCAGCAGCAGTGGGAGGAGCCAGAGACGTAGCTGCCTGTGGCCACCTGCAGCCGCAGTCCGAGACTTGTCGGAGATATCCACTCAGATGAGGAAATGACTCTTGATTTTGCCAGCGGTGAGACTTTTAGAACGAGCCAATATGAACAGGGTTAGATTTTATTAGAATGAGAGTTTAACACAGATTTAAGATTATTCATAGAGGAAGCGCTCAGGGAAAGGACGAGACCAATCAAGCGTGGTGTGAACTTTTCAAAGGGAACCAGGCACATGTTAGCAGTGGCAATATATAGGACTTTTGGTAGCTTTCAAAGTACGTCCCAAAGAGTTTTTAAGGACCTCTCCCCTTCCCCACTTTTTGCTAAACGAGATCAGGTGGTTCTTCATGGGCTTTGGATTGCCATCTGATAAGGTAAAACTGTGGGCCATAGGGTAGCTTAAAGGGTTAAGGAATATCGTCTACCGAAAAGGGGTGCTTGGGAGAGTCCTAGAAAACTGCAGGTTTATATGTGGGAAAGGAGTAAGGTCCCATATGATTAGGACTTAAGCATGGTTTGTTACTATTTTAACATTCTTATTGAAATATATCTATAGAAAACCATTATTTTTCTCTGTGTATGCAACCTTCACAACAAAAGTTAATTACTCTATAATTCTGGCTTTTGTTTGTTTGTTTGTTTGTGTTTGTTTTTTAAAAGATGTAGATATAGATTTTAAGCCCAGGGTTATGAGAAAGAAGGCACTTAGGAAGACACCTGAAAGCAAGGGTGTGACCCTGTCGAAGAGAAAGGGTCAGTTGGTGAGCCACTTACCAGACTCTTGAACGAGGCTCTTTTCCTTTCCCATGCCCACGGAGTTTTCCTGCTTTTCTGTCCTCCCTCACTGTCCTATAATGACCCAGAGATGTCCGAGACCTCGAACTCCCTCCCCATAGTCTCTACTCTAGACCTCTATATTACATAGCAAGATTCCTCTGAAATCTGGGATACCTCGCTTTCTGGATAAAAACAGCTGCTCCTGTCATAACTGCCCTTAAGAATCTCAACAACTTCCCTCCAAGGTCCCAATATCCCTCAAAGCCTCAAGTGAGGAAAAGCTCATTGCTTCTCACTGAGGAATTCCTGGCTACTGGACTACTGTACCCACATAACTCTCCATATAACTCTCATTTGAGTATTCTAGCCCAAACAACCATTTGAGATGTAACCTGAGATCCACCAAAACCCAACATTTAGCTACATAAGACCCGTAAGCGTGACTCCCTTTGAGACGCTCACCACAGTTGGCTGCATCTTTCTTTTCCTTTCCTTGAATATGATAAAAATGTTAGGTGGGTCTGGTAGAATGTTCCAGGACCTGAGGGCTATAAATGAGACTGTAGACCTGGATCCACCCCATAGTCCCCAGAGAGGGCACACACCCTCGAACAATACCTTTTCATTCATGATGCTAGATTTTCAGGATGCTTTCTTTTGGATTCCTGTCCATCCTGGCTCTCCACTCCTATTTGCCTTCAAATGACAAGACCCCTCCGCCCAGATTATGTAAGCAGCTTAGGTGGACCATCTCCACCCTAGAACCTTTGGGACTGCATCCATCGTTTCGGACAGGCTCATCTAAAGACCCATCCTCTTGAATTTCTCCGTGGAAGGAACCTCCCTCAGTTCATAGATGATTTTTTAATCTGTAGTTCAGAGAAATCCCATCCAGAGCAAACACTGCCTGGACTTCAAAAAGCTAGCTATATGTGGATAGGTTTTTTTCTCTTTCAGAGGCTCAGACCTCCCTGGTGGGGGTGGGGGGGAAGGAGGGGGGCCTGGTTCTTGGGATTTATACCAACCACAGGCATAATGGGCCTTTCCAGTCATTCAAGGATTTCATTTTAACTATGGGGACCCTACTTACAAAATAACTAAAGACCTTCTTGGGCATGACAGGGTTTTGCAGAGTCTGGATTTTGCAGTTTGGCCTGATGCTAACCCCTTTATGGGACCTTAAAGGGACCAGAGAAGGAAGTGTCGGATTGGAATTTTGCAATGACCCTGGCTCTGGGCATCCTTAGAGCAGGAGCTTGCCTCCACCCTAGCTTAGCTCTTTCCGGTCTTACTAAACATTTTCACATGATTAAAGAGGAACAGTACTGGGGTTTTGAATCCAATCCAAACTCTGGGATACTCCCCATGCCATGGGCTTGTCTTCTCAAGTCCCTAGTCCTGGTAGCACAGGGCTGGTCCCCTTGCCTCAAGGCACTTGGTAGCTATGGCTCTCTTGGCTGAGGAGATCTCTAAATTAACTTTGGGGCAAGTTTGATGGTTTAATGTACCTTATCAAGTTCTTTAAACTCACAACTCAGAAAAAAAAAAATAAATAAACAAACCAAAAAAAATTCTCCAATCAGGGCCTTATTCTGGGGCCAGCAGAATGAACAAGTACCACATGCTTACAAACTCCAGAGCTGTAAAACCTTGCCACAGCAGTGTAGTGGCCAGAGGACAGCTTTGTGAAGTTGGTTCTCTCTCCTACCTTCACGTGGTCTCCATGGGTCAAGCTTAAAGTCACCAGGCTTGTGTGGCGCGAACCTATCCTGGCCATTTCCCAAGGTTGCCAAACTTTAAATCCCACTACTTTGCTGCTGGAGCCTAACCAGGGCCCATCTATGATATTCCTGCATAGAAACATTGACCTTACCTGCAGTGCTAGATCAGAGCTGGAAGAGTCTCGCCACTTCCCTGACCTGCGGTGACCTGGTCCACAGATGGTGGTAGTTTAAGGTATGTAATCACGAGCCTCACAGAGGTCACAGAGTCTGGATCCCTTCTGGGAAATTCCAGTGTGCCAACTCCAAAAGCAGAATTAATTGCCCTCCCCTGGGCTCTCCAGCTAGGGACATTTTCTACAGTCTAATGGACCATTGGCCTCATTGCTCTTGATCTCCAAGTTGCCCTTAACAACCAGCCCCTCCCTTACCCCTTTCAGGATCTCTTGACCTAAGGGGGCTGTTATATCCCTCCTAATGGGACTAGCATTGTGACAGGTTTAGGAACTGGAATAAACCAGCTCAGATTGGCTTCTGTTGTGTAGCAATTTCCTCTCAGGTAAAATCTTCCACCTCAGAAGGAAGCTCCTTTAGACACGGGTGTTCTAAAATGAAGGGAAACTATACTATAGGGAAGCTGGTTATACTCAGGAAGCGGTTTTAGGAAGTCCCTGAAACTGACCAAATCCACTAGACCTCTTCCCTGAGTGAAAATAAGCTGTAAGTACTGTGGAAAAACAGCACCAGACAAATTGAACTGCCTATTGAATGCTCCAGATTCTAGGGCAGGCTTTGGTGATGCAGCTATTTATGTGACATTTCTGCTCTTATAAGTAACCCCTTGACCATATTCCTATCAGTAACCCCAGTAAAGCTCACTGATTCACCAAGATGGACTTTGGTGGTGTCCATACTTTGGTAGGTTGTTGGTTCCCTATCTGGGGTAGTGGGACATTTGTTCATGTCTCCTCCTGAGAACAGTGTCACAGGCAGCTTCTTATGTTTATCGTAACTTATAGGCCAAATTAGACCACATCTCAGTGGCCCCTGAGGCCCTTGAGGATTCCTTCTCTAGCCTCAGCAGTACTCCCAAACCGCCATGATCTTGACATGCTGACAGAGGCCCAGGAAGGAAGCTCCTTTAGACACAGGGGTGTTTGACCCTGTTTTGACCTGATTGACCCTGGGAGAAGGCTGCATCTGTGCCTGTCAGCTGGGGATAGCATGAGATGCTAAAAGGCCATCAGAAGAGACACCTGACTTAAGACAAAGTATCTCTGAGGGATGGTTCCTCAGGAAGGGCATACAGGAGCTTGCTTTTCTGGTTACTAACTCTCTCTTGGTCGTCTATTGGCTTAAGTCTCCTTTCCAGCCCTGCCTTATATACCCTTTCATATAATTAACATCTTCCAGACTGTAGGCCACTGAGCTCCAGCTGTATCAACTATCATCATTGACATTGGCACCTGTCTCCGGCCATTAAGGACCTTGTGGTGGTTTGAACGAGAATGCCTCCCATAGGCTTGTGACAGGGCAAGACAGAGCAGAGCTTCCTTCATCTTATACTCTTGCTAAGGTCACTTTAGGTTTAACTAGAATTTGATCTTCTTGATGGAGAATCCTGTGGAAAATTACCCAAATCTGTTCTAGAAAGCTGAGGTCAAGCTGCTCCAGATAACTTAGCTTCTGTTAAATGGCTTGCTTCCACAAAACCTCCCCCTGCAGCTATTCAGTGAAATACCAGAATGTGGGTTTTGCCTTTTAAAATTCCTTACTCTAAACACTGGGCACTACACTTGGGTGGGAAATACTTGAATGTAGTCCCACTGATAGGAGTAAAGACTTTCAATTGGCTATAAAATGTCTGAGTGGTCATCTCTGGTGGGCTCCCTGTAGCAGGCTTATATATTTGAATGTTTGGTT
>CABHPQ010002424.1:0-16630 GCA_902168405.1 Peromyscus aztecus | reverse complement strand
TGCCTGAAACTTTCAGATCAGATGTGAGCTCTCAGCTACTGCTCCAGTGCCCACCACCATGCTTTCTGCCATGATGATCGTGGACTAACCCTCTGAAACTGTAAGCAAGCCTCCAATTAAATGCTTTCTCTTATAAATTGCCTTGGTCCTAATGCCTTCTCACAGCAATAGAACATTAACTAAGACAGACCTCTTGACCTCCAAGTGATGTCACAGTCTGGCCTCGAACCTCTTATAGTAACAATTCTCTCCACTCCCTAAAATGCCACTGGAACCTTTTATGCTTTATCGTCCTATAACAGAATGACAAATCAGTAATGCCGCTACCCACCCTCAGGTCCCTTCTCAGCTCTTAGGAAACTCCAGAAGATGATGATGTTTGCTCCTTGTTGGTGATTTGCCCTTGATGATGTGTCAGAGAAGGTGAAGTAGGGAGTAGAGCCAGAAGAGCCAAAAAATAAAAGCCAAAATTCTCACACTTTAACAGTCTGACCTGACCACTTGGAGCCTTAATTCAGTCACTTCTGATGTCGTGTATAAACACATAGCATCTAACTCCTAATGACCCTGGGCCTTACCCCAAAGAGCCAACCCCAGGAAAGACAATTGATGCTACAAAACCTACTATTCAACAAGATCCTGAGATGCTCAGTTCTCTGTTCAGATATGGACCCCATACAAATGGTGCACAAGAACAAACTGATTTCACTTAACTGCATAAAACATCTCCCATTCCCAATGGGAGGAAATGAAATGTAAATGTTAGGACAAGGAGAAAATGACATAAAATTTTACTAGTAAAAGCATTTCCATTAAGAGCTGGGATACAGCTCAGTGTTAAAGCTTGTGCTTGCATGGATGAGATCCTGAGTTCATTCCTAGTTCATTCCTTGGAAGACTGAGACAAAAAAAAAAAAGTTAAGAGTTTGAGGCTACCTTGGACTACAGGGTGAGATCCTGTCTCACTTTGCTCCCCTACCCATCCCAAGGTCATTTTCATATGTGTTCTCTGAGTTCTTCTGTTAATATTATTTCCCTTAAGGGAAATGTATTACAAACCAAAAAACTCCACCTTAAAATGCAAAGATGCTATACAAACAGCTGACCAAGTAATCGGTTCCCTCTTTCCCTTCCTAATGTGATTTTTGTTTTGTTTTTTGAGTTAGAGTTTCTCTATGTAGCAGCCCTGCTGTCCTGGAACTTGTAGATCAGGTTGGCCTTGAACTCATAGAAATCCACCTGCCTTTGACTCCTGAGTGTTGTGATCTAATGCAGGTGCCACTATGCCTGGTTCCTATTGTGATCTTGAAAATGCCCACAGACTAGCCCTTGCTACAAATGGCATTTGTGACATTACTCACAACCACGGTTCTAACGCTGGTACCCAGAGTTTACTTTGATCAAAGGAAGAGTGCCTGAGCACCGATTTGGTAATGTAAAGAGAATATTTGCAAAGCTACTCCTTATTTCTACAGAGATGGCAGGTGACCCAGACCCCTGTGTGTCTCTCATCCATAAAACCCCCTCCCCAGTCCCCAGGGGTAAGCACTATCTTGACACTGTCTGGAATCTCATTCTTTGTTCATTTATAGTTATAGTATCTACATACATGTTAACAATTATGGAAGACTGGTATGGTTTTGAACTTGGTGTAAGTAAACAAGTCTTCCAGATGATATGGATTCTTTGATTTTGTGTGTTCTTTATTGGATCAAGGCCCTGAGCATGTATGAGAGTGATAATATTGAACCAGACTCCAGCACTGTTCTTTTGTATTGGGTTTCACTTTTTGTGATTCACTTTAATACTCACTCACATTATTGCATGTCATTATACCTCATTTTCACTGTTCATGTGGGTTTATTTCATTGACTGGACCAGATTCTTTCCTTCTTCCTTATTTTATTTTATTTTTGTTTGATGATCATTGATGTTTTGCCTGCATATATGTCTCTATGAGGGTGTCAGAAGCTCTGAAACAGGAAGTTCAGACAGGTGTGAGCCACCATATGGGCACTGGGAACTGAACCCAGGTCCTCTGGGAGAGCAGCCAGTGCTCTTAACCACTGAGCCATCTCTCCAGTCCCCCCCCCCACCAGATTCTTGAATCTGATTTTGCTAGATAATGCCAAACTCTTAAAAAATATTTTTGAAATATTTTACACTAACACCATCAAAGAAAGTGAGTCACACTCTACTTCGTGCTAAGACTTGGCACTATCATATTTTTTAATCAGTTAATTTGGAGGATGCACAGTGTTTCATTGATTTTGTATGTGTAGCTCTTTCTTGTAGCACCTTCTCTATAGTTTTGATTATTTGGGAGTCTTGTCATGTTAACTCTTCTACCATGTTCATCTCTGGTGATAAGGGTTATTTTTTCCTTCCTGCTATAGAAAAGGGAAAGCCTTCATGGGAACTGAAGCTCCATTTTCTTGGAGTGGGGGAGGGAGGAGAAGTTGTCTTCTGTTTGCTTTTCCTCAACCACCTTCAGCTCAAAATAGCCTTTATGCTAGAGTGGCATATTCTAGGGTGTCATACTGATTTATTATTGGGCATTGGGCTACTGAACAGTTTTTTGTACTATAGAAGTTAAGAGTGCAACAGTCATTATTTCAGCCTTAGATTTCTTAATCTAGGCCCGTAGTTTCAAAATGTAGTCAGACTCTAGTCTATTTTACTCTTCTCAGGTCTGTGCGTCAATAGTTGCATCCATATTTCTTTCTTTCATCATTTAGCTCTTTCTCAATTTAATTCTGGGCATGTCAGGCTTATTAAGCTGCGTAAAAGAGCTATACCTTAAGCCATTTTATCTAAGTATCTACGTGAAAGGATCTGTTGGGCAACATATTAATCCACTCTGGGTTACAACAAGCAGCATGATGATCGCACTTTGATTTGATCTTACCACAAAGCCACGGTCTAATTAGACTTGATCCCTCAAGTCCTTCTCTACAAACTTGCCTACAAGTCTCCAAATGTGTGGTCTTAATCCCTTCTTGTTCTGACTAAAACTCACTTGATAGACAGACGTGGTGGTAAACAAATTGTAATTCTAGCACTAGGGAGATGGAGGCAGGGGAATCCTGAATTTGAGGCCAGGAGATCTTATCTGAAAAAAAATCAAATCCAAACTAAACCAGACCCAAACAAAACAAAGTGAGCTAGTCTTTGCTAAGGTCATTTCCAAAACAAAACAAACTGAGCTGCTCTTTGCTAAGGTCATTTCTTTCTTTTGGTCCTTGTCAACTCCAGTCACTCGAGTCCAATTTCTTACCCTTCTCCAGAGCTGTAACATCATAAAACACAATAGCTGCCTTGTAAGTTGTGAGACACAAACATAATAAAATTCTTCTTCAGATTTTCACCCTCCAGTAAATTTCCTCATTGATTACTAACTGGTCCTCAGTTAACACTTAATTTTCACTTTTATTTCAGGTACTGGAGGCCTACAAACTTTGATAGAAGGCCTATACTGAGCCATTTTAAAGAATGATTCACTGGCCTAGATGAGAGCAGCATTGTCTTTGTTAGAGTATTGCTGTGATTTAAATTTTTTAAAAAAATCGACTTAGGGAGGAAAGTTTGTTTCAGCTTACAGTTCCATATCACACAGCCCATCACTGAAAAAAGTCAGAGCAGGAACTCAAGGCAGCCACTAAAGCAGAAGCCATGAAGCAGTGATGCTTCTGGGCCTGCTCACCTTGGCTTGCTCAGTTTATTTTCTTATTGCCCCCCCCCACTACCTGTGTGTTAGGTCTCAGCTTGAGACCTGAACACTGCCTATGGGTAGCACCATCTGCAACGGTCTGGGCCCTCCCACTTCAATCATTGATCAAAAAAATTCTCCATGGGCTTGCCCAAGCTCGATCTTATAGAGGCATTTTTTTCAATTAAGGTTCTTTTCTCTCAGATGATTCTAGTTTGTATCGAGTTAGCAAACAAACAAATTAAGCCAGCACAAGTATCTTATTTCTAGTCCCAAGAAGTCAAGTTTGGTTGGTTTAAATAGGGTTTAGTGGTCAGGCAAGTAATCTCAGAACTCACGAAGCTAAGATGAGAGGATTGCTAGTTCAAGGTCATCCTGAGCTATACGACATTGAAGGCCAACCTAGATTCCATAGAGATATCCTGTCTCAAAAAACTAATACAACAAATGAGCAAAAATCAGAGTTAATAGGGCTGGAGAGATGGCTCAGAGGTTAAGAGTACTGACTGCTCTTCCAGAGGTCCTGAGTTCAATTCCCAGCACCCACATGGTGGCTCATTACCACCTGTAAATGAGATCTGGCACTCTCTTCTGTATACATAATAAATAAACAAATCTTTAAAAAAAATCAGAGTAAATAATCTCAAATCTTAGTATGCTAGATTTATGTTGGCATGACAAAAACAGCTGAGAAAAATCAGCTTTAAGAGAGGAAAGGTTCATTTGGATTCGTGGTTAGTTAGCTTTGGTGTTTTTGGGTCTGTGGCAAGGAGGAATATTACGGCAGGCAACCTGTTGTAAAGATGTTCACTTTGTTGTAACCTGGAAAACAGAGAAGAAAATCCCAGATCCTGATAACTCCTTCAAGGACATGCACTCAATGGCCTAACCTCCTTCTAGGAAGGCCCCATTCCTGAAGGTCCCACAACTTCCCAATAATGCCAGGCTGAAGACTGAGCTTTTATTCAACACACAAGTACCGAGGGACATTTAAAATCCAAGCCTTAACACTTAGTGCTTATAGTAAAAACATTTTGTTTCTCATTCTACATGTTTACTGAAGTTTGGATGGAGACTCCGATGTGCATTGTCTTCATCTGAGGATGGAAGGTGGACTGAACAGCCATCGTGGGTGTGATGTATCAGGAGAAAGAGGACACCAGGTGACACGTGGATTGACTCCTGATGCTTCTGCCAGAAGTGAGGTGTTTCATGGCCACTCATGCATTCCTGGACCATATGTAGGGAGTGGAGGAGTACAATCCCACCATGTGCCCAGAGGGACATTTGTGGCATGCTTTAAAGCCCTCCTCAATACAGCAAAGGAACAAGAGATTTAGACTTGGTTTAGAAGGACTTTGTTCTTTGTTCTAATCAGACTCAGGACCTTCATCTCTGAAAAGGAGAAAGCAATCCTTCACTCAGTGGAAGCTTGAGAAGCTGAAGTAGGAGCATGAGTGGACTCACCCAGCCCAGTGGTGCTTTCTTTCTAGCTTCCATTCCCCACCCAGTGACAATGTATCATGGTTTTACTATATTTATAACCAAAATGTGCATGTTGACTTGGCTGCTACAATTGATGTTAATAACTTTCCCTTACCTTACCATAATACAAGCTTTACAAGGGGAATGCTTCATACATCTCCTACATGTCTTCTGCAGTAGTGAAAACTATACGTACTAAAAACATATATTGATTATTTTCTCCTCAAAACTGTTTTACTCTCAACTGAAGATTTTGATAAATTTCAATCTTCTTTCCTAGAATCTATAATTTGTTTCCAAATGATTATTTTATATTCACGATGTCTAGATTCTATGCAAAGCAGAGGTTACACTCATTTCAACAATTAATGGGTAGAAATCAGAGATGGCTTTATGAGTTTAATTAATAATTTACATGGCAAGCAATGGTCAATTTTTACTTAATCAACCTTAGGCACTCACAACCCAAAAAATCACTAGCAGGATCTGGGCTGGGAGGAGAGTCGGTGACTTTCGAGTGTCCCGTTGCCCTCTGGGTCTACCTTCTCTTAAGGCTTTCTAGGCAAGCATCTCAGAAGACAGGCTGAAAGTACAGACATGTTAACATACTCCGAAGTTGAAGCAGCCAGGGAAACAATGAACTCTCAGGACAGATGAGAAAGTGAACGTATAAAAAGTGAAAATCCTAGCATAGTTAATTAACATATGAGATTGCAGAAGTCATCGTTTGGCAAGTTTGATATTAAGAGATTAGATTCTGGGCTTGGAGATGTGACTTGGTGGATGAGCCAACAGAGACAGAAATAATAGAAAGATAATAAGATTTTGAGTTTCATAATCACATTCTGACCAAACCCCTTCCAGAAGCATCTGGCTTGTGACCCAAGGGTCACAGGCAACCACAAACAGTATGAATACAGACGGCCCAAGTCCTAAATATAAAACATTGTTGTTTCTTTTTCATGATTTATTTATTTGTAACTGGACTGGGAACTTCTCAAGTGTGAAATCTGTAGATTACAACCATTTCAAAAGGTTGGCCATGCCTGCTGGGAACATTCTTTGTCTCCCCACCAGCCTCTTTCAGGGTCAAGACCAGGACCTTGAACATGCTGGCCAAGCATTCTACAATGAGCTATGTCCCAGCCCTACTTTTCCTTTTTTCTAGGGTGGGCAACTGTTTTGTTGGGCTGGTGGGTGGGGGCTGGGGATGGAATCCGGGCCCCACACGTTCTCTGAACCCTTGGCCATAAGCGATTCTCTCAGACATCAGATACGGACACTGGAACCCTGAATAGAAAGCTCTTTCTCAGCAAACCTGCTTCACAATAGGCTCTTAATGCCATAGTTGTTTAATAACAACAATTTATTGAATGCTTACAGAGGAAAATCAACAAAGTAAATTGTAGACATTACTTATTTCTCACATTGACCCTGCCAGATATTGCTTTCATTATAATGAAACTCTCAGAGGCTGTGACTTGTCCAACATAGGGAAGCAGAGTCACTAAGCTGCAGAGTTGGATTCCACCCGAGATCTCGCAGTTCATGCTCCAAGCCACAACAGCAGACTCAAGGGATGAAGATTTCCCTTGGCTTAGTATATCTATGAATGCCCAGAGCACATCTAAAGGGAATTAATTCAAGGGAAATATGTATGAACTCTCAAGAAGGTATCATGTTTGTATAAAGAGGTCTACATTCAGGTATATGAATTCAGGGTTATGGCTGATGAATATGAAGTTAAGGAATCAGGTGGGGATGGTGGTGTGTGTTTCTAGTTTTAGCACTTGGGAGTTTGGATGCAGGAATACCACAAGATCACAAGGCCAACCTTAGCTACACAGTGAAGTGGTATATAAATGACAGACAGGAAGGAGGGAAGAAAGGAGGAAGGAAGGAGGGAGGGGAGGAAGGGATGAGGACATGACTCAGTGAGTAAAAAACTTGTGGAAGCCTGGCAGTGGTGGTGCACGCCTTTAATCCCAGCACTTGGGAGGCAGAGCCAGGCGGATCTCTGTGAGTTCGAGGCCAGTCTGGTCTACAAAGTGAGTTTCAGGACAGCTAGGGCGGTTACACAGAGAAACCCTGTCTGGAAAAAAACAAACAAAATCTTGTGGTAGCAGGAGGACCAGAGTTTGGATCCCCAGCACTCATAGAGAAATATGCATATGGCTGCTGGCTTCTGTCTCCAGTGTTGATGGATGGGGGCGAGGGGGTGGGAGATGGGAGGATTCCTGGGTCTTGCTGGCTAGCTGGTCTAGTCAATTAGTGAGCCAAGTTTAGGGAGAAACCCTGCCTCAAAAAATAAATAAATAAATAAATAAGATGGACAGAGACAGAGGAAGAATACAGCATCAACCTCTGGCCTCCACATGCACACATGTGCATACACATACATGTACACATGAACACCACCACACACACAGGTGGGGATGAGGGAGCTGGGCATGTTGGTGCATGCCTGTGGAAGGGAGGTAGGAAGATCAGAAGTTAGCATTGGTTGTAGAGAAAGTTCAAAGACAGCTCAGCTCCTGTCTCAAACAACAAATAAACAGTCACACTACCTGTGTACACCAGAACAGTAAATTGTTCTGAGCAGGACCACTGGATTCATTAAGGTACAGACACGGTACTCTGCCTAGGACTCCATTGGGACACCTAAAGCTCCTGCTGCTCTTACCAGGGGTCAATGAGCAGAGGAACTGATTTTGTTAAATATGTATGGTTGTACTGCCTACATGTATGTCTGTGTGCCACATGTATGCTGGGTGCCTCTGAAGGCCAGAAGAGGACATTGAATTCCCTAGAACTGGAGTTATAGATGGCTGTGTGCCACTATGGGGGTGCTAGAACAGAACCTGGGTCCTCTGGAATAACACCCAGTGCTCTTAACCTCTGAGTCATGTCTCTAGCTCCAGGAATTGAACCTTCAGGATGCTTTTTATTCAGAGAGCCAGCAGTCTGAGTAGATAGCATATCAACACCCAAAGCTACTGTTTGCATCTCAGTTCCAGCCAGGAGGTTAAGAAACAAGTGTGGAATAGGGATGGCCCATAGCAAGGACAATCATTCCAGAGCTCGTGTGGAATAGGGGCGGCCCACAGCAAGGACAATCATTCCAGAGCTCGTGTGGAATAGGGACAGCCCACAGCAAGGACAATCACTCCAGAGCTCGTTCTTGCCCCTCAGGCCAGGTCAGCAACATCTCTGGGACATCTTTGTTCTTCTCTCATTGTCTCCTTTGGTTTCTTCCTTCATCCCGTGAGGCTCAGGCACTTCTTGAAACACCGAGTCTAGTTAGTGACTCTTGGCATCAACTCATCTCCAGTGCTTCCCGTTGCGCTTGGTTTGGTATGGTCCCCTTGTTTTTTTTCTTTTAGCCCACTGAATATATGACCCTTCTGCCTGGGACAGGCACACAGGCCTCTCTCTCAGTCTTGTCATGTTTCTTCTTTAAAAGGTCCTTGTTAGGTGCATTTATTTATTTTTGTGTGCTTGAGTGTTTTACCTGCATAGACGTCTGTGTGCCGTGTGTGCCTGGTGCCCTCAGAAGTCAGCAGAGGGCCCTGGATCACCTGGAACTGGGGATCTAGGTGGTTGTGAGCCACCTGGGTGCTGGGTATGAAATTGGGGTCCTCTGGAAGAGCAAGTGCTCTTAAGTGCTTGTCATGTCTTTCCTCAGATGCCACTTTCTCTGTGAGGTCTTCCAGGATCACCTCTTTCAAACACTAAGGCCCAGCCTTCACTTCTCCAATATGCCTTAAAGGTTTTTTGTTTTGTTTTGGTTTTTTTTTTCCTGTTGCGTTGGTCATCACCTAACAGCCTATAGATCTAGGTTCCATTTGTAATTTCTCTCACTCCTACCTCACTGCAACACCAACTCCAGGAGGGGAGGAGCCTTCATGTCTCATCTGTCTTGATGGACATCCACAACCAAGACGTGACTCTATTAGAAGAGCCTCAGCATGATCTTGCTGATACTGAATAAAAGGACGGATTCAATCTAGCAAGTGATGTGTGGACTGAAGTCCCAGGGTTCCTGCCTACGGAAGTGGGATTGTCATTTCCTAAGGGGCAGTGTGAGTGGGAAGCACTGATAAACTGCTACCCCTGAGCTTAGGCAGGAGAATGCTGCTGCTGCTGCACCTGTTTATTCTCTCTGATTCTGGAAACTTTAACAGTTACTTGGATTTCTAATTGCTAAAAATTCCTGGAAGTTGAAACCAGAAGGGGGCAATTGCGCTCAGTTGGTTCTGGGCTTCATCTTTGTCTGGAAGGTTATGGTTAACCAGTTGTGTCCAGACCAGCAATCTGCCTTTGTCATCCTTACTAAATTGCTTGAAAACTCAGCTTCTCAAATGTGCTCGAGCTGACTTTAATACTGCTTCTGGCATAACTAACAGGTGGTATAAAGTCTTTGCCCTTCTTTTTAAATTTGCATGACTTAAGAGTCTCCCTTCTTGAAAATAATACTTTAGAATTATTTTCACAAAACTGAAAGCTGCCAGAGAAGATGATTCCTGAGCACTTATTGATCAGTACAATCTTATGATTCAAGGAGTGCCCTTGTGGCTGTAGAACAAATGAGATATGCATTTATTATTTGATTAGATATTTGCCTATTATTTATTTTATTTTTGGTGGCGCAGGGGGTTATCAAACCCAGAGCCTTGTCAAGCAAACACTCTACCACTGAGCGGCACCTAGCCCTAGCTTTTAAAAATAAAGTATGGCACTCTTATACGCAGGGGACATGTTTCTGACATTTCATATGTGCCTGAAACCAACTGCAGATAATATAGAACCCTATATACATTTTTTTCCTGATACAGACCTAATATGACAAAGGTTCACTTACTGGCACAGTAAGAGATTAATCATAAAATAGCTCAATTATAACCACATAGTGCAAGAAAAGTTGTGTAAATATGGACTGGTATGTCTTACTTCACTGTGCTCACCCGTTTCGGATGATGATGTGAGACAATACAATACGATGGGGTGAGGTAAGGCTTAGGCACTGTAACTGGTGCTAGGTCACTGTGTAAGGGCTACTTGAAGACAAGTACTGTAACCAAGGGTGAGAACAGGGTAGTGATACTGGTCAGGCAGGTTCCATTCTTATCCTGGTCCAGAAGCTGGGAATGCCATTGGTTCATCCTGGCTGGAGACCACAACACCGAAGGAACTCTGGCTTCTTGTCACTCTCTTCTCCTAAATGGACATCACAGCTGTCTAGAAGCTGTGATGAGGTGACCCAGCCAGTTCAGACACTCCTGTCTCTTTTAGTGAACAACTTTGAAATTGGAGCTCTGGGTTTTCATGGTGAAAATTGATTATACCTACTCTCCAATTTCAGCCCATCTTTTAAATGACCTTAGGGTCTCAACGTTTGAAGAGGGAATGCTGGGTATTTAGATAGGGATTAATAACCTTGGAGGTCATTGAAGATAAACACTCCCTCATGATCTGCTTTGGATGCTGCCTCCCATTTCTTTAATAACCCTAGAAAGAAAAACATCACAACTTACCCTCTTTGGGCCCCTTTCTTAAAAAAAAAAAAAAAAGGAATATTTCTGGCCCTTCAAGAGTTAATCCAGCTGCCCTCCTCCCCCATCCCCCAGAATGGTTATGCATGCATTTAATCTCAGCACTTGAGAGGCAGAAGCAGGCAGATCTCTGTGAGGTCTAGGCCATCCTGATCTACATAGCAGGTTCTAAACTAGGGCTACATAATAAGACCCTATCTCAAAAACCAAAAATCAACAAAAAGGGTAATCCAACAGGGCCTGTCAATCACCTAGCTAGAAGTCTACCCCCGCCCCCAGGAAAGCTGATTCACTTGAAGATGTGCTATGAAGATGGAATAATTATCCCCTTAAGAGATAATGTGTTTATTTACACTTGCCCAAAGCCCCTGTCCTGTGCAATAGCTTTTGGATGGATGGATCTTCATTGCTAATCACTGCTAAGACTGCCAGTTTTTTTTTTTTTTTTTTTTTTTTTTTGAGACAGGTGTTTTTCTGTGTAGTCCTGGCTCTCTTGGAACTCACTCTGTGGTCCTGGCTGACCTTGAACTCACAGATCTGCCTGCCTTTGTCTCTGCCTGCCAGCTTTTTGAGTTGTAAATTTAAAAGCACATTTTTTTCTTCTCTGGCTTTCTCCAAAAGCCTACGTATGGTTTTCCTGTTCTGTCCACCTTTCCTGACACTCTAGGCTTCTCTCTGGCTCTCTGAAACTCCTCCCTCTCATGCAGCTGCTTACTGACCTCCTTCTGCTGAAAATGCTGCCTTTCTAGATCAGCTGCCCTATCTCAAAAAGCAGGATTTACTCTGCTCCATTTCCTCCTCCCAGCAGTCACAGAGATTTACAGCTTGCCTGCCTTGTTTTCCTTCCAAACTCTAATAAAATGGTCCTTGAGCTTCCTTTTGAGACTGTTTAAAATTCTTTTATTAGGCCAGGCGTTGGTGGCACACGCCTTTAATCCCAGCACTCGGGAGGCAGAGCCAGGTGGATCTCTGTGAGTTCGAGGCCAGCCTGGGCTACCAAGTGAGCTACAGGAAAGGCGCAAAGCTACACAGAGAAACCCTGTCTCAAAAAAACAAAAAAAAAAATTCTTTTATTAAAGAGACTAATAACTCATGAAAGGGAACCCTGACTCCTTGGTAAAACCATGACCTGGAGTCAATTTGCTAGGTAAGTTGAGCTAAGTGACTGACAGGTGGGTCGTACATTGTGGTACACCTGAGAGATGGTTCACGTCCAGGGTGGGATGAGGCAAGACTGCATCATACTACTCAGAGAGTCACACAATGGAAAGCTTACAGATTATTATTTGTGGAGTACATTTTTCTATTACGTATTTTTGAACAGTGGGTTACTTTAGGTAACTGAAAACGTGGAGGGCAAAATCTTGGATAAGGGAGGATTACCACATCAGGCAGAGAGCATTCTTAAACTATTTTTATTTATTATTGTGTTTGTGTGCATAGTACAGTGCATGTGTAGAAGAAGATAACCTTGTGAAGTCAGTCTCGGTTCCTACCTTTATACGGGTGGGTGCTGAAGATCGAACTCAGGTTGCCAGGCTTCATGGCAAGCACCGTTACCTTCTGAATCACCTCATCGGCCCATTTCTTGAGACTTGATACTGTAATGGACATGGATAAACTTACTAAGAGAACCCCCACTTCTACTAGCTTTTCTCAATACACTTTCTGGTCACCGTGCCAGGAGTTACTGCCTCAGAGCCAAAGTCCGATTGTCTTTCTTGTCCCTGTCACTTATCATTTCTTGTGTAAGGCAGAGAACGTTTTTGGACCGAACCACCTTTGGGTGCTCATCTTCCTTCTCAGGATTCCTGTGAATATGTAGAACTATTACACATATTTATCCTGGTAATCTGTTTCATGTTGCTTTAATTCTTAAGGGAGTCATAGAACCTAAGAGAATAGAAGGGAAGTTTCCTTCCTTACATTAGCTTGGATGCTAGTTTTGGCGGCTGCTGTAATATTCTGTTATAAATTTCCTGGCTAATTAAGTTGACACAAATTTCTGTAGGTTAGAAATTTGACATGCATTTCACTGGGTGAAAGTCAATGCATCAGGAAGGTGTTCTTTTTGGTCAGAGCTTGGGGAGGATTCATTGAATTATTTTTTCTAGCTTCCAGAGCAATGGTTCTCAACCTTCCTGATGGTTGTGGTGACCCCCCCCAACCATAAAATTATTTCGTTGTTACTTCATGACTGTAATTTTGCTACTGTTATGAATTGTCCATCTGATATGCCACCCCTGTGGGGTTGCGACCCATAGATTGAGAACTGCTGTTCTAGAGGTTTCTCATATTGCTTGGCTCATCACTGCCTGGCGTCTTCAAAGCCGGCAATGACAGGTTGAGTATCTCTCAGTCATGCCAATCATTCTGTGTCTTCTGTTCCCTATTTCCACTTTCAAATATATCCTCAATGACACTGGAGTTGTTCTGATAATGCATGATCATCTCCTACTATTTAAAGGGCAGTTAATATACAACTTTAATTCCCCTTTGCTATGTAACATTTCACGACTGGAATGAATTTAGGCTCCATTATTCTAATTCTACTAGGTAATGCAGGACATAAAATTTAGGGAAATCGTGTGTACATTATTTCTTTTTCTGTCTTGCTAAGACATCTTCCCACTTCTTACCCATACAGTGTCTTTTGGACAGATACCTGGAGATATTAGCTAAGCCGGAGTGGACCCTCCATTGCAGGCTTTTTTAAATGGCAAATGCCAAGCTTCTCCACAAACATTCAGAGTTAAGCACTTGAATAGGACTTTTACACTTTTCTTTCATGCTGCGGTGGGGGAGGTAGTTCTGAGCTGTGGTGTCACACAGACTTGAATGGAAATTCTTACTCCAAAACTTAAGGCCCCATGAACAATTTAACTTTCTCAAACTTTACCTTCTTCTCTGAAGACACTAAAATCGACCCCAAACAATTGTCTGGAGGGTTGAATTCAAGGAGGGCTGGGAAGCTGCAGCAGAGACTTGAGGATTATTTTGAATCCTTCTCCCTTTACACTTCTTCCCAATACCTAGCTTTCTTGGCCTGGAGACATAACCCCACAGGGTATAAATCTAGTGTTGGATCTCATCATGAATCTGTATCCTAACTTCTGAAATATTTGAAGCCTTAAAAACCCAGTGCCTGGGATAAGTTCATTAATTAAACTCATTGATGTGTGAACTTGTTCACGAAATTATGATTAAGTAGTGATGTAAGTTAAATAAACTACAAAGAATGGTTTAGATACATTGGAGAATGACAAACATTTATTGGGTTAGCTCCAGCCCTGAAATGCCTTTTTCTCTGCTGAAAACCAACGGACTCGGGTAACACTTGGCTTTAAATATCAGAGTCTCAAAATGCTCTGAATGTTCATTCTCCTTTCTTCCAGCTAGACCTTAAGAACAGCCACAAGATGGGATGGGACATGTATTGGGTGATGGGCCATTGACTTGTTTCTTTACACTCGCCCCATATTTGCATGAAAATGTGTCCCCTCATTTTCACTTGGTTAGTTCTCAAGTAAGAACTATCTCCTCTTAGATCAGCTTAAAAACACCACGCAGTGCTCAGTGGATGAGCAGGAGTCCTTTATCTTACTTTCTATTTGTTTTGGTTGCTGCCAAATCGCCTTGCAAATCCTTGCCCTTCTTGAGGTAGTTAAGTTTGCAGGAGGGCTCGGATCTCTACAAAACAAGTGGAATGCATTTCCTTTTCACCTGTTTGGGCTAATGGCCTTGAGTGTCATGTAGAGCAAAGAAATTATCCAGCCTCCATTCAATTGAGCTGTTTGTTTTGAAAGAGAAAAGACCAACTCCAGAAGAATCATTAAATGAAAATGAGAAAGTTTAGCAAAGTAAGAAGGAAAAAATGGAATAAAAAAAAGTCTGCTGAAGATCCTCTAGGGAACAAAATTGTTGATTTGTTTAGGTGGAGATGAACTGTTCTCAAGGTAATTCAGGGTATGAAAATAATTTTCTTGTAGATGGAGGCTTTCTTGTAAATTCAGTTTGCTGTGGATACTTTTTTCCCCACTAAGTGAAATTTATTTTGGTGGAAATTACTATGACCTGGAAAAGTGACCTGTCTTGGGGACCTTTACATGAGAATTGAACTCCTGGCCCATAATCAATGCAGCATGTGCTGCAATGGATTATTCCTAGGCTAAAGTCAATTCAAAAGCTCAACAAAATTATGTCATTTTTAATCCCCTAATGTCACCCAGTAGATGAAGAAACCAATGATCCTGGGTTGCAAAATAAATACATAATAAAAAAATCTTGAGGTGGAATATAGCTCTGTGCAGCAGTAGTAATTCTTCACCATCAAGGGGGCTGCAACAACAGGAAAGGCCATGAAAATCTATACACATCCTATAGGTTATTGGGAAAATAAGGATATCCAATCTGACATCTGGATTCTTCTGAGAACACAGTACAGGCCATGTCCGGACTCGGTAGAGGTGAAAGTTCTTCACAGGAGCCGTGTTTCTTGTCCTGAAAGGGTATAATCTGAAAAATCACCTCTATATTTTTCTTCATTGGTGTTAAATACAGTGTTGGCTCAAGAAGCCATTCCTAAGCCTCTGCAAGAAAGCTTTAACCTTCTTTGACGTACTGAAGACCTAGATTTGAACTAAGCGGGTAACGTTCCAGCTGGTTTTTAACCACTGGCTCTTCCTGCCAGACTGTTTCCATTCATCCCCAGCCAACACCTATCTTCCATGGCCTGGCAGCAAACCCTTCACCTCTCCACACCCTTGTTTCTGCCTCCCCAGTCCTTTGGCTGCCCTTTGGGGTTTGCATACTTGTTTAACTGGTTCCTAGACGCCTAGTACAGATCTTACCTTACATCAATCTAGCCTTAACAAATTAAGAGTGGGAGTCAATACAAACTCAAATGGATCTAATTTATAATGAGAGCGCTTCAAGTTTTTTTTTCTCTACAAATTACACATGGGCTTTCAAAGGAGAGAACTGAAGAGTGGGCTTGAGAAACAGCTAATTATGGCTGAGGTTGGCAAAAGACTATGATGATAGCATCAGATAAGGCATAAATCCCAGCTATTATCACAAGGCAACACCCTTCGGTAAAGGCAATGGAGAGCAGTTATCTTTGTTATCTGTGCACCGATAAGATTCAAGCTTCCAAGAGAGACCGTCACACAGTAGGTGTGCTAAGAAGGCAGAAAGACTGAGAATAACTAAATCCTGATAAATCAGTGTTACAAATAAAACAAGCCTCCCCCACCATATGCTCAGTCTTTCAAAAGGCAGCACCATTGTTCATCTCTTTACACCCCGCCTTTTCCATTGTTTTGGACGTTCTAATTCTTTCACACGTGCATGCGACTTCAGAGATGCACAAGCACACAATCAACCCTGAAATCACCGACTTAAATGTTATTCAAAGCAAGCTGCCTCGGGTTCCTGCTTTTTAAAGGAATTGCAGCTTCTAACGGGCTCGGTTTCTGTGCAGCGTTCTTTCCCGCCTTCTTGGAGTTGAGGCGAGGGATTAAACAATCAGCATTCTCTCGCCGTTCCCTCCACCTCAAAGTTTCTCTCTCCTCCTCTCTCCTTCCCTCTGCTCTATTTCCTTTCACAGCCCGTCGTTTCTCAAGGGTCTTTGCTCCGCTTCCTCCCTCTCTGCCTGCAAGTCCCTTTGATCCTTTCTTTTGAGCCCCTATTCCCAGAAGCTGCAGAAAATACCTTCTTTTTCCCCCCCTTTCACGTCACTTCCCTCCCCTCTCCCATCTCCCTCTCTTCTCGGAGGTGAGTCCCTCTAGAGGCCGGCGCTCTCTTAGCTCCGTGCTTTCAGACGGCGAGCGGAATTCGGAGAGAAAGAAGGGGGGAAGAAAGGAGGAGAAAGAGAACCAGAGCC